>VXCM01002286.1:58831-109401 GCA_014773175.1 Lucifuga dentata
CCCCCCCCCCCAGCGTTGAGTTCACTGTGGGAGACATGCCGATAGAAAACTTCAGGATGATTGAGAGACACTATTTCAGAGAGAAGCTACTCAAGAGTTTTGACTTTGAGTTCAGCTTCTGCATGCCCAGCAGCAAAAACACCTGTGAACACATCTACGAATTCCCACCTCTGTCTGAGGACATTAGTAAGTCTTTACGCATGCACACACACACACACACACACACACACACACACACACACACATTATCCACTCCACTGTATGGAGGTGAATCTGTCTCATACGGTATCCTAATACAAAAAATGTCAGATTCTTACTGATAGGTTTATCTGTGCTCGTAGTTTGAATTTGTTTGTGTGTGTGTGTGTGTGTGTGTGTGTGTGTGTGTGTGTGTGTGTGTGTGTGTGTGTTTGTGTGTGTGTGTGTTGCTCCTCCCACAGTTAGAGAGATGATCCTGTACCCATATGAGACACAGTCTGACAGCTTCTACTTCGTGGACAATAAGCTCGTGATGCACAACAAGGCAGATTACTCGTACAACGGAGGAACGTAGAGAACAAACGAAGAAGAAAAGATGAATTATAGACTGACTGGGACGAACAGAGTACGCTGGCATGGATAACATTCCATCAATTCATTCATATCTCTCTGTCTCTCTCTCTCTGACATACTCAGACTTACCAGAATTCCATCAAAAAAAAAAACAAAACAAAAACACCCATGCAGATATGAATCAGTGTGTGCGTGTGCGTGTGTGTATGCATACACTCTCAAGTTTTGGACATTTTTATACTCAAGCTTACATTTCTCATACATGTACCACCACAGGTACATTTCCAGCCCTCATGAGACCAAATGTGTAATTTGTACCTTTTTCAGGTACAAATTTGCAGAAAAGGTGCTATGTTGTACTTGCGTCTGTACCTAAACGGTGCAGAATTGTACGTTGGTTTTTGGGGAGTGTATTCCAAAGCCTAAATAAGTCAGATAACTCTCACACACACAAACGCAAATGAACACAGTCTATAGCCTGATGTGTTTCCAGTTGTTTCCAGCATCATTGTCGAATACTTAGGTGTGTGTGTGTGTGTGTGCGTGTGTGTGTCTATAACACAATAAACCAGCAAGCAAAATAATTTTTTTAGGTAATATCAGAAGGTTTTCACGCTCTAGCCGTTCTTTTTTTTCATCTCTATGTACCGTAGTGTTAGGGTTACATGTATGAACAAAGGAAGTGCATGTCTGCTGTTAATATGGTTTTAGCACGTAAATAGAGATTTGGGGAAATGATACCTCAGATTCTGTGTGTGTCTGCGTGTGTGTGTGTGTGTCGGGTCAGTATGTCAAGTTGAGGCATGATCACGTCTGGTAAATAGATGAGTTTTGATTTGTAGTTATGATTAAATGTGGTTAAATAGATTTCCAAAATCTGTCGGAATATTTTGCACGCACTAGGCAGTAGTTATCGTTTATGAATTTCAACAATATCCAAACTACTTCCTGTTTGCTTTGTTCTTTATTTATTTATCCAGTTGTGTGACCTCTATTAACTGTAGGGTTTACATGTTTATCGTCTGCTCAAAGCACAAAACGTCACGGAACTAACAAAAAGGAAACATACAAAGTTCTAATTTGATACGACCATAAATGTACTTTGTATTTGTGTACAAACCTTTATTTTGTTTTAGATGATAAAGAAATTGTTAAAGTGTGTATTCGCATCCATGTTGACCTTTTGGTGTTTGTTGAGGAAATTTAGGAAACTCGTTGTAAATGTTGATATTTTTCAATCAAACATATTTCATAAAGGAGGTCAAACTGAATGAAGATTATGGAATGCAGCAGAATTTGTTTACTGAGAAAATCACTCTCACTCTTCCTCTTTTTTTTGGTCTATTTCCTGTTTTCATCTCTTTTAGCCCTTTTTTCACATTCTGTGTGTTTCCTGTTTTCTGCCTGGTACATTTTTGTCAGTGTTTTCACTCAGACATTTGATTTCAGTCGTTCTGTTAATTTAAGGGCGTTTGATATCGTACTCATGCATTTATAACACAGAAGCAGCCTGTAACTGACTGCATTGTCTTGGGATGCCTCTTAAAGGACCATATCTGTGGTTTTGCAGGTTTGAGCCCAATAACTACTACCTGCATACATGTTTACTGCCAGCCATTTTCAAAATACTGGAATGGTACATTTTCTGATTGTTTTTCCTACCTTCCAGGCAGCCATTAGGTTCAAATCATTCCAGTACAATATAAAAATCAACTTGCAGAGAATTGAAACATCCACATATCTTTTTTTCTTTTTTTAAAGTTACTTACTTAACTGATCCAAACTTGTAAAACCACCATTATGGTCCAATAATATATTCAGATAATATAATTAGCTTCCTCTCTGTCTGCACTAATACACAGCTTGGCTCAAGTAGCATCCAAATAATATGTTGTTTTAGCAGTCTTGCACAGATTGTCTGATTTGATGTGTATCTCTGATAACGTCAGGAATGGGATCTATTTGAAAGCAGGTCTACTGCGCCTTTTTGTGTCTGACAAATTCTAATTTAACTGTAAGCTCCACCCAGTGTCTTGAAATTAGGAATTTTTGGAAATACTAGTTGAGCCAGCTGTGTATGATACTACAAAACTGCAAACAGCTGGTAGGAAAACACTATTATTGAATGCACTTGTTTTGCGTGATCAGATCAGCAAAAAACAAAACTGAGGAAGATTTTTCTCCTCATTGACTCAAACTGAAAAGTTTCCCTTTTTTTTGGGCCTGTAAAAGAAGTTGATTTTGGTTACAGGAAGCCGGTTTGTTAATCAGACATAAACTGATTATCTTGAATGTTAAAGATGTAGAACAGACTTATTTATGAGTGCTTGTGTAAAAAAAAAAAAAAAAATATTTTGAACTGATGTAAATATGATTCAAATGTTGGTGTGACTGAACAAAGTTAAAAAAAAAAAGAAATAAAGGTTTATGGGAGTTTTTGAAAAACTTGCAGCATCTTGATTGTCAGTGTGTATCAGATGAATGAAAGCGAGATTAAGTAAGTCACTTGGTGGTGCTTTATTTGGTGCATACAAATGGCTACTTGACATAAAAATGGGGGAAAATCATGGCAGTAATGGGGGTCATGTGAGTCAGCACTCTGCAGACATTTGGTTCTCTCTTTTCCATTTCCTGTCTCCTTTTACTGTCAATTATTGCATTTAAATGCAATAGTTATGGCTCATATCCTCCATTATGAACGTGTTCTGCTGGCAGCCTCTAATCTGAAAGAAACACCCTTCTATTCTAGCTATGAATGCTGTTTTCTGCATGTATGTTGTAATTACAGCAGTTGATTCATTAACTTTCACCTGGGCTTCTCTGCGTTAAAATATACACTGAGATATACAAATTATAAGTCAAGAAAAATAAACCCGATGATTTTTCATGATAAAAACAGACAAAAATACCGATAACAAAAAGTGCTATACAAAGTAATTAAGTTCAACCACACCAATAAGTTAAATTAACTGATATAATTAACTACATTTCAGTTCATTTACATGTTGTCTATAAACACAACATCACTGACAAGAATCACCTATAAAAAAATAAAGTTGCTCAAATGTAGGTCAACAACCAAACCACACACCAAGCCCTACATCCTTGTATTTTGTCAGTGATAAACAGATTAGTGAGACGAAGTATCGTTCAAGCAAACATACAAGAAAATGACATCAGTGTACAAGACAAGCATGTTTCTATTTTGTTCTGTTACTGAAGTGAAGCAGATAGCACTGAATCTGCTTAATAAAGCAGCAATGATTAAAATAATTTCATTTTTCACCTTAACTATTGGTTTGTTTCAATTTTTGATTTTACGGGAAAACAAGTTTAAGGGCTCTTTTTGCAATCAAAATATTGAGAATATTGGAATAATGCAAAATAAAATGGGGAAACTACACAGTAGTTTTAAAGGACCATTCCAGTGGTTTTGCATTGGTTTGAGCCAATATATTTTTTAAATTTGTTTATCAGGGACCACACACAAAAAAACATTAATCTCATAGGAGAAGAGATGCAGTCTACCAGATTTAGCTAGCAGCTAATTTCCATCTGTAGTCCCTGAGGCAGGTAGGCAAAATACTACCTGCATTCAGGTTAATGTTACTGCCAGCCATTTTCCAAAACATAAAATAGTATTTTAGTTTTTGTGTTATTTTGCCAAATTCTCTAATCTTTCAAAATCAAATGTTCAGATGATACACCCACCCTAAAATTCAATGTTTTGCCTGTTAACACTTACACCTAATTGCAGAAGTCACTGACATTTTAATTTCTCTGTAAAAGACATCTTTTCTCCTGGAACTATATTCCCTGGTGGAGACATACATTTTCTTCCATGTAGCTCTGCTGGATGCGATGGATTACTTATCTCAAGCACATTTTTAAGTCTCTACAAGTTGATTTTAATAGTGTACTGGAGTGAAACCAATGGCTGCTTGAAGGTAGGACAAACAATTTGAAAATGTACTGCTCCAGTAGTATGTTTAGAAAATGGTTGGCAGTAATGTAACGTGTAAGCGCATGGCATTTATTGGGCTGAAACATGCAAAACCACTAGTATGCTCCTTTAAATTGCTGCAATTGGACAGTGGCACCATTAATTTCATGGTGGTGATCCTTTATCTAGTGCATGCCGATAATGACTTATCGGCATGCACATGTCACCAGCAGTATCACTGCAGCAACAGATAGAACTAGACTAAATAAAAACAGAGGCTTTAATGAGATAATTTTTCTCCCTATCAGTCATAATGAATGAGCGTTACATGACAGCACATTTCAACTGTGTGAGAAAATGTTTAAAGCCCGCTGATAACTCATTCAGTCTCTTCTTATTGTATCATTAAGTGCTGGTTTTACAGAAGGGTGATATACTGTATGTAAAAAAGTGATATATGTAAAACTATCAGATTATATTACAGTAAACAGCTGAGGCCCACAGGTTGGATTTCTCTTTCCCAAACAGCAGAACAAGTTAGGAACTTGATACAAGAGCCCACTTCATGTAATTTCTGACATCACTATAAAATATTCCACACTGTAAAATGTGACAAGTTGATCTTACTTTAAAAAAATCTAGGAAACCGATTGCCTTGAAAAAGGTAAGTAATAGGTAAAAAAAAATAGGAAATAGGTAATTGAAATAGGTACCTATTTGTCTTAAGTTCAAGTAGACATAAAGTAAACATAACTTAAGAATAATAGTTATATTTACTTACCTTTTTCAAGGTTTCCTAGATTTTTTTTTAAGTAAGATCAACTTGTCACATTTTACAGTGCAGTAGTAACTCATGATAATTGTCTATCACTCTTTAGAGACTTTATCCAGATTCTTATTTCATTCATCACATACTTTCTGTTGCAGATACCTTCTCCTGGTGTAACAGTACAGGAAGTGTTATAGTTGCATGTTGTTTCCTTCTGGCTTTCTGTGTAAACTCAAATCAAAACCTCCGTCACATGCCATCCTCTCTCTCTCTCTCTCTCTCTCTCTCTCTCTCTCTCTCTCTCTTTCTCTCTCTCTCATGGTTCACCACCTGTAATGTTAGCCCAGTGAGGGATGGTTTGCATGTCAAACATGACATATCCCCAAGTGTTGATGCCTAAATTAATGATGAGAATTCCGATGATATTCAGCATGAAGCCAGTTTTCACCTGCAGGGACAAACATTCACTGTAGATCAGGAGAAAGCTGATTGATGTGTTTATGGTAGATGAGTAAAGTTGTATTTTTGTAGCTTGAGTCTGGTCATTTATCACACTTTGTTTCAGGATAAAATAGATTCTATGAGCATATTAGGAAATTCCAAACTTCTTTAGGTTATTGACTTTTCATAGCCGTCCCATGTGTTTCAAAATTATTCCTGACTGTTCACAGGTATTTCCATTGTTTCATACTTTTTCCTTATCACTAATTTTGTTGAGTCCCTTTTGTCTTTTCAGGATTGCTGCTGAATTTCCTTGTATTACTGACTTTCTTTTAAGGGTTATTCCCAAATTTCACAGATAGTCCTGAATTTCTGGGGCATTTCCTACCTTCTGGAATTAAGCCCAACATTTTTTTTTTATCAGTTTTAATGTTTCACTGCCACCATCTTTTCCAGAATTTCCAAATAAAGATGATTAAAGTGATTTTTTTAAATTCTACAATCTATTCTGTAATTTTTAAAATTCTGTTATAACACTTCTGCCACACTTAAAGAAACATGGAAACCTGTGTATGTGTGACTCTCACCATGTCGATGACTTTGAGTTTTCCAAAAGAGAAGGCGATGGCGTTGGGTGGCGTGGCCACAGGCAGCATGAAGGCCAGAGAGGCGGCGATGGTGCAAGGCAGCATCACATATAGAGGGTGAATCTTAATAGCTATGGACTTAGAAACACACCACACAAACACAGTTAATGCATGGAAACACTGTTTGAGTTCATCTGCATACATGTATTCAGTTTTTTTTTTGTTTTTTTTTACCATTGAGGCCAGTATGGGCAGGAAGAGGGTGGTGGTGNAGTTTTTTTTTTGTTTTTTTTTACCATTGAGGCCAGTATGGGCAGGAAGAGGGTGGTGGTGGCTGTGTTGCTGGAACACTCAGTGAACATCGCCACCAGCAGGGAGAGCACCATCACAGTGGCAAAGGGAGGAATTTTTTCCAGAGGTGCTAAGGTGTCCCCGAGCCACTTAGACAGACCCGACACCTATAATCAAATATTACAAACACATGAAGGAACAAGTAAATGATAGAGACAATACAGATAAAGAGAAGTCTTGTTTTATATAAGATAGCAGGAAACTGAACAAATCTCGCCTCTTACAGAAAGGCTGATAGCACGAACACTCATTCATGTCATGAGGGATCAAAGGTAACGCTGGGAAAGATTCAAGCCAATGGACATCTAAAGACGCTAACTGACGAAGAGTGCCATTCATACATTC
Source organism: Lucifuga dentata (assembly GCA_014773175.1). Classification (NCBI taxonomy): domain Eukaryota; kingdom Metazoa; phylum Chordata; class Actinopteri; order Ophidiiformes; family Bythitidae; genus Lucifuga; species Lucifuga dentata. The sequence continues at coordinate 65,820 of VXCM01002286.1, forward strand.
ATTAAAGGTAACCTACAGTGGGGTTACCAGGGTATCAAAGGAAATTATTAAATTAGCACATATTTTCCATGATTGATGGACTCAATACATTGATGCTTTTAAGAAAAAATACAAGATTTCCAATTGGAAATACCTTGTGGATTTTGATGAGTCAGAACATGGCAAATATTGTGACTTTCATATGACACAAATGTAGCATAATGTCAGATTTAACACTTAACTCATCTGTAGCCTAAAGATTTAGATTACTAGAGCTTTTTTTTTTTAGTAATGAGCCTGAGAGGAAACACTGCCTGAGAGGCTCAGTTCAGGGAAGAAAAGTACCTTAACCAGACTTAGTGAAATATGAAAAATGCAATATGAAGCAACAACACAGAATTTATTTGACAATGTGAATTTTCTTTAAAAGTTTGAGCCTGTCAGTTAAAGGACCATACCATCCATTTTGCATGTTTGAGCCTAATTTATTCAATTTTCATACACGTAGCATTACTGACAATCATTTCCCAAAGCATAATATTGGAACGGTGAATTAAAAAAAAAAAATCTCCTACATTTCCAGACCACCATTGGTTTCACTTCATTCTGGTACGCTATTAAAATCAACTTGTTGATACTTGAAACGTTCTTGGGATAGGTAATCCATTATTGTGAACAACACATATATTCCATTTTTTTTGTTTGTTTGTTTGTTTTTAGAACTAATGTAATTTTAGCGTTTAAGCGCAATAAAAAGTGTGGAGTGAATGTATGTTTCCACTGGGGAATATAGTCCCAAAAGAAGACCTGCGTTTATGGAAAAATTTAAATGACCATGACTTCATAAGGCTGCATAAGTATTAGCAGGCGAAACTTTGATTTTTAAGGTGGGCATATCGCTTGAATATTTGATTTTGAAAGATTAAGAGATTTTGCAAAATATCAAGAAAGCTGAAATATGGTTTTATCCTTTTGGAAATGATTGTCAGTAACCTTACATGTAAGAAAATTGAAAATTGAATATATTAGGCTCAAACGCAAAATGGCTGGTGTGGTCCTTTAAAGTGTTAGTCAGATGAGAACTCAGCTAGAAACCACAATATGCATTAACCTCCACTTTAATTATCATTATATAATTATATAACATAAAAAGGAGCTGTACGATGTATTAAAAGCACAGTGAGTGTTGAAGGGTGTTTACCTCACTGCCAGCAGCCAGAGCAAAGCCTCCACCCAGCAGCAGGATGATATTCCAGGGCATTCGCTCATGGACCACCTGCCAGTTGAGCAGAGTGGGGAGACCCTTCACTGTCTTACCTGTGAGAGCGACATGAAGTTTGGACGTGAAGCAATAATTAGGGTGAAAGAGCGCGGTCATATATCTGCTGGGTACTCATCACCCAACATGTCTGTTTTCAGTAGATAGAAATACTTAAAATCCAGATGTTAGTCCAGGACATTTTCTCCTGCCTCACCTGCTTCATTGTAATGGTAGTTTCCATACTGAGGCAGCTGGCACGGGATGACAAAGAAGAGCATCGATATTAGGATAGCTGTGGTTCCATCTGTCACAAACCTGAGTGACACACAAAAAAAACCCCATTATTACACACATTTATCTTTGGATGTTTCACAACCCTGTTTCCTTCTCTGATTCACAATGTAATTGTTGTAGTAATTATTGTGTAATATATCCTGGTCATCCCTTCAGTTAACAAAAAAATCAGTTGGCTTCAGAGCATTTGCCTACCGTGCTCCTTATCTCTGGAATGGACCAGTATATGTTAAAGAAGAAAGCTTAGTTGAAATTTTTAAATCAAGATTGAAACCTACGTTTGTTCATTACATTACAGCCTGAACATCACCTTTAAACATCCTTTTAACTTTGATCTTCCAATGTTCTTGTTTTACTGTAACTGTTTTAATGTTGGAGCTTTAGTGTTTTATTGTTGCATGTTTTAGTTTTCCCATGTTTCTTTTAACTGTAAAGTGTATCGGGACCATGATGCATGGTGATTTTGCACTTTAAATAAAAANATGTTTCTTTTAACTGTAAAGTGTATCGGGACCATGATGCATGGTGATTTTGCACTTTAAATAAAAACTGATTGATTGATTGATTGATTGTGGAAATGTGTGAACTTCTTTTTGTGCACAGGAGAATATGAGCATCCATCAGCACCTCAGATCTATCAGTACATGATGACTGATAAGTTCTGAACCTGACATGAAAAGATCTAATTTAAATGTGTTGAAGTTATTTTTTTTATCTTTGATGTTGCACATACAGTACTCATGGAAATTTTTGTGTTATTGTGCTGCAGTGACACTGGTAATTAATAACGTGGCTGGGCTTGTCTGCTTTTCACTGGAAAGTTAATAAAATAAGTAAATAAAGTATATTGAGGAGAAGGTTTTAGCTTTAATTGGAGGGCCAGGGTCAACAGAATTTAGATATCGGTGGAAAGGAACTGAGGGAAATAGGGAGAGAGAAGATGAAACAGTGAAGAGAAAGAGGATGAGAGAAAGGGGGGGNTGATGACTCACTGCTGTCCGTCCTTATTGAAGAGCACCGTCGCCCAGCCGGGTATGAATCCCGGGTCTCTGGTGAACCACAGGAGCACCAGCAGGATGAAGATGATCAGTACTGCTGTCTCAGCAAACTTCATGGGCCCCAGTTCATTGTATTTCACCCTCATAACAGCGTACGCCTCCTTATCTCTGTCATTTTTTACACCGCAGCCAAATGACTTCTTCAGGCTGAACAGGAAGGTACAAAGGGCAAAAATTATTTGTGCTTTCTTTGGTACATGTTTTGGTATTTGCAGCAATTCTATGTTCATATATGCAAGTAAAAGTTATAATTTTAATTTTGATGCATATCAAATTTCTGTGAAAGGTTTCATTATAATGTTTTCAGCTCTGGACTTCCATATAACCAGGTGAATAAGTGCTGTAACCAGATGACTGTAGCCTTGTAACCGTACAGGCGAGAGGCTCTTACTTGAAGCCCAGGAACATAAACTGCAGCCAGAGCCAGGAGAAGGCCAGCATGAGCACCATGCCGGGAAAAGCAAAGCCGAACCAGCTGGTGAAGGTGATTATGCCACCATTATCAGGGAAGATCCTTCACAGAAGAGAAAAGGATCATATAAAGGGGAGATATAGGGGTTTTTTTTTAAGTTAAAGGTTTCCCAGTCATGTTTAAAAACTTCATACGGTAAGTATCTTACTTATCAATTTGACCCTGAAGGATGAGGTTGGGGGTTGTTCCAGTGAGCGTAGCAGTGCCTCCGATACTGGCAGAGTAACACACACTCAGACTCATCCCTTTGGTCAGGCAGTCATACTTCTCCTCCAGTGCTTTTCTCCTCGCCTCCTGTTGAGACTGTGGAGTCCACTCATGTTCATCTGTAGCCCAAAACAATCAGCTAAAAGAATTAAAACTTTGCTGAAGGCCATAATCAATTTCTATTAAACCCTCTATATTTATGTGTGTTTCTCAGACATTTGCACTTACATACTCTGGCCTCCAGCGGAGCCTTGTTCTCTGTCTGTTTCTCATCCATCACTTTGTCTTTAGGCTGTCTCATCTCCAGCTCAAATGCGTGGTTGTCCTCAGCAGCTCTCTCGAAGTCACGTTCATCCGCCTTAGCCTCGGTGGCTTTCAGCTGCTGCAGCACAGCTTGAGCGATGGGCAGCATCATGGCCGTGGTGGCCGTGTTGCTGATCCACATGGACAGGAAGGCTGAGACGATCATGAAACCCATCATTAACCTGAAAGAACAGATATAACAGATAAAATGTTGGGATGACATGATCGTTTTTATCATCTCTAATGAAAATTCACATGTGAAAATTTTTAAGTTTGTTTCTGTGTAACAGAAATTTTTGCAAAGAATATTTAACTAAAATTCCATTTATAATAACTTTATAACTTGTTTCTATGCAGGTATGTAGACTTAGCTATCAAAATAGAAATGAATAGAAATTTTAAAAATGATGCGTTGAAAGACAGTGCATTGTGAATTTCTTACAGTGAAGGGCGAACACCAACCAACAGCAAAACTCGGAGGGCGATGCGCTTATGAAGGTTCCAGTGCTCCACTGCGATGGCCACTACCAGGCCGCCAATGAACAGCATGTTAGAATCTTTCAGATACTCTATGCTAACCTGGAGCAGATGACAAAGATACAACATAGAAATCAAGACTCAAAACTTTAACAAGAAATAACCTGTGAACCCACTATCCCTCACAAACAATATAAAATTAGTTTTATGAGCAATAAAAATAAAACACCGTAATCAGCAGACCGGCCCGTGTCCATGAAAGAACTGACAGTTAGATCAACACGTCTGTACACACCCAGACTAACCTAACTCTATTCTATTCTATTCTATTCTATTCCCTTTTTTGTAAGTAGCTGGTTTATTACCTGCGCCAAGAAGGTTATGTGATCACTAGTGTTTCTCTGTTTGCTTGTTAGCAACATATCTCTTAAAATTATGAATGAATTGGGTTAAAATTTGGCTGACACAGATAATGTGATGACAGAAAATTTTGAAAGTGATTCAGAATAAGATTTTAGTAACAAAATCACTACTAATGGACTAATTTCAATGACATTTAGCATTGTTATTGAAAGTGCATACCTCTGCCAAGTCAAGGTTTTTTAAATTGGGGATTTTGTTGGCCTTGGTAGAGATATGTACTCTTGTTTAAGTATTTTTTTTATTTGAATTTCCATATGAGAGCAAGCCAGGAAAAAAGATAAAGCTGCTTTGAAGAAAAGAAATTACAACTCATATTAAAATGAATAAAGCAGTCCTAACCCTAAACACAACCCCAGGATTCTATATTTATGAAACCTTACTACTAACAAATCTTGCCCTGACCAGTAAAGACTAACAATAAAGGCTAACATCAAAACCAGTAAAGACTAACATTGGGCATTTGTGAGAGTTGTCAAGGCATCTGAAAGTTTTAAAAAAAAGTTGTTGTAAAACTGTAAAGTTGTACATAAAGTCTGAATAAATGCTGGTGCCCATTTCTTCCCTTTGCAATTTCTTCCCTCCCCACTCCTGACTGTGTGGTAAATTTAAAGATGGAGAACTGGGAGAAAAGCCTGCTGGGTAACTAGGGAAAAAGATCCGTCCGGCTGAATAATTGTAACCTTTATGCAGTATGTAGACAGTCATAAACAAACCTCGAATTTCCCTACAGGAATCAATCAAGTATTTGTTATATATTATTCCTTCTCTCCACATTTCCTGTCACTTCTATGTTCTTCTGTCAAGTATGAGGCAGCACATGGAATACAAGCTGGAAAGTTTAAATGATGAATGTACCTCTCCAGCCTTCATGATGCCCATCATAGGGAAGAGGATGACTGGCAGCAGGGCGGTCACAGATAGAGGCATACACTCCGTACACCAGTACAGGGCCATGAGCATGATAGCATAACCACATCGCGCCTCCTGTAAAACACACACACACACACACACACAAAACTGATTTACAAGGTAGTACTTGTACTTTGTTTAGGTATTTCCAGTTTTGGAGACTTTCTGCTTCTGCTCCGCTACATTTTATGAAGCAGTATTGTACTTTTTACTCCACTACATTTATCTGACAATTGCAGTTCACTATAGGGAGGTCAGAGGTCGAGGTTTACTAGAGATCAGCTATGAAGGTAAAAGGGATTCACTGACACGCTGATGGATGTTTGTCAGAGATTTAACCAGTTATTCTGCTGATTCAGATTTTGCATTCAAAATGAGATAAGATGATTAAATATGTTGGTGTTGTTTAGTATTGAGGTATTATGTCATGTATTGATGTTTCAATAATGTGGCTCTTAAAGGAACATCCCAGATGATAAATTAGTACGTTTTGGTGTTAACACTTATGTACTTTTACTGAAAGCTACAATTATCAAATTTTGGTCACCAGAGGGCAAAAATACCCAAAATCAGCTAACGGACAACCTTGAATAACCATCAGAATTTTGTGTCAGTAAGTAACTGCCCGCATTTATATCCAGTAGAGTCACAACAAACCCACTACAATTGTGTTTCTGTCCGCCTGATGAATGAATGCTAAATATTCGCTCTCTCTTTGATTCTATTTTCATTTCCACCGACTCCTGACAAAAATATTTGGGTCTTTAGCTTAATAAATGTTCAATTCACCAGCCTCTTATTATTTGGTGCTGGACAGGTAGGGTACAATGAACTGATAAGAGCATGTTTCCTGGATGTGGTTGCCTACACTTTTCCATCAGGAGTTGGTGAAAAAACCAAAACAATGAGCTTAAAGAGATAAAAAATCTGTTTAGATCTGCAGAGTTTTGTGATAATCCTCTGTGGGTTCATCAATACAAACAACTGTTTCAATGACAATCATTTAGTTCAGTGTTAATATTAACCAGATTGATTAATACAGCTTTAAGTATTTATTTTTCATTAATAGTATTATTATTATTATTTTTTACTTAAAGATTTGAGTACTTCTTCTACCGATGCTGTAAAGAGAAAATGAGGGGAAAAAATGAAAGGTCACAAACATTACAGCATTACGGACGATTACATGAGAGCTCATGTTCCATATAAAATATGTAAATTATATTTAAAATAGTGGCACAGATCTATAATCACAAACACAGGCAGATACACACTTCCAGGAAAGTGTATATTTCAGCTTTCAAGTTTTTGTCTTATCTCTGTTTTCCCTTTAAAAGGCTGTAAGACTTACACATGCAGATAGTAGTAAACCTTGATCTTGAAACAGTTTGTCATCTTGTCTTACTAGATAATTCTTTATGGCTCCTCAGTGAAATCTCATTTCACAGACATTCCACAAAACTTTGCACTGATATGCAGAAGTGACGTAATTCCACTCAGCAGGTGACAAACTTTGAGTGAAAGTGGCTACTTTATGGCACTAACACTAACATTTATTTCAGTAATACTTGTTTTAGACTACGGTGACCACAGAGGCTGTGGGAACAAACACATCTGCATGCAATCAAATGCCTCAGTTAAAAATTTACCTCCTGTCGGTGCTTCATCTCACACACACACACACACACACACACAAACACACTCACCGATGTCGGGATGACCAGTGGCAGGGGAAGGAGGATGATCGGTGTTAAAAAGATGATGATGTAGTTTTTGTGGTACCACCACCACTTCAAAAAACTATCCATGATTCTCCTGACAAAACTGAGCAGCAAACCAGAAGTGGAAGGTTATCCAGAAATCTCCCAGGTAACTCAGAGCAGAGAGCTGATCAGGACAAACACTATATGCTGTGAAGACAGAAGAGGAGAGGCAGACAGGTGAGCCAATGGTACAGCACAGGTGAACAGAAGCCAAAGAAAAGAAAAGGTATGATCCAAGAAGGCGCTTTAATAGAGGCTGGTGAGGTAATCAAACTAATATGACTGCAATTTACCATTTATATCTGTGGTAACATATCAAACATTAACTCAACAACAGAGACAGCAGAATCCTTGACAAAGAGCAAAAGAGAGGATGGTAACAGTAAAAGTTAAAAGAGGGAGGGATTGAGAGGTGCAGAGAGAGAGATAGCTAAACAAAAGACAGGCTGAAGGAGTGCATTTGCTCAAAGGTCAGGTGTTATACACGACTACACAAAGTCACCCGAGCTGAAAAACAGGAGCCAGAAGCCACTTAGGGGTTGCTACATAAAACCTTCCAAAACTGAAAAATTTGTTTGCAGGCTAGGTTGCATTGAGCACTGAGATGAACAATGTAAGGGATCAGAGACAAAAAGACAGACAGGATAAGCAGAAAACAGAAATCCATTTCCTTAGTGGCTTACCTGATCTACACTTTCATAAAGAGCACCTTGATTTAGTTTTTTGTGATCTTACACAATAAAAGGAAATGAGTAAGTTCTCTTGTTTATCTATCTCTTATTTTCTGCAGAACTTATTCCTACTATTCACATTTGAGATAAGGATGTCAATAAAGTCATAAAACACATTGCCAACCTTATTAAAAAGTCATACAGTTGGTACATCAAAACATAACATCTTAACCCTGTAAAGCCTGACCTATTAAATAATTATCAGAAAATTCTAACTTTTTGCAATTTATTAACCCTTTAAGTAACTCAAAAAAAAAAACATTCTAAAAAATGTTTTTGCACATGATTTTTTTTTTTTTTTTTTTTTTTTNTGTATCACATTTGATACATCAGGCATTTATTTAACTCAACAGGATTTAAACTGGAACATTTATTTATTTATTTATTTATTTATTTATTTATTTAGTAGATACAATATAATAGGCGTCTTGGTCAATAACTGATCATGTTGATGATGTAGACGTCTCAGAAAATCATGTATCAAATGTGACACAAATGGCATTATAGGGTTAAGCAGGTCTGCACTTTTTCTGCTGAAGCTAAAAAATAGATAAAGGACCTGAATAATATCATCATTAGTCCTACTGTCAGTAACAACCTCTATTTAGTGGTTTATATAATAATCATCATGTGTGCCCTTTCTAATTTTCCTCATTGTTTTTTTTTTGTTTTTTTTTTTGTTTTTTTTACTGGAAATCTTCAGGTTAACTGCCCTTGTAAAATATTAAGTGGCAGAACATTAATAGAGATATGGCATCAACTCAAAGTCAGAATGGTTCTTAGTGAGATAGAGTGCAAAAGTCCACCTGTAGTGGATTTACTCACTCTAATAAGCTTATTTGCCTTCACCAAATCCCAGCATTACTTCACTGAAGCAAAGTGCAGACTTTTTACACACCACTGACTTCCTTCACCATACCATGCTTCAGTGTATGGACTGGCCGAGCCACTGCTGGTATTATAACATCAGGCTTGCTTCAGTTTTAATGTAGTGATGATAAAGGACGGCTACAAAAACACAGAAATTGTTCAATGTTTAACAGATTATTGAAGGTCAAGGACTCACAGACGAGGAAGTAATGATATGACATTAATTTGGCTGTAACTGGATAACAAAGTCTTCACAGGCTCAAGTTTTCCTCCTAGTGGTGATGTTGTGATTTCAGCCCCGGCATCTCTTCGTGATGCTGAATCTGCTGACCATGCTCATGTCAGCCATAATCTAAATAAACATATCAATAAATTTACACTGTAAAATCATGAAATTTAATTGCACATGTTTATATGTTACTCTAGTTAAAAGGGCCAAGTTAGGAGAAAGGCAGTGTTTGCTTTAGGGTTGATTTTCTACATAACAGATCAATAGAGGAAAAAAGACTGGTTACACAATGTTTGAACTCAAATACTCACTCAACCACAAGTCTAGTCTGTGTGTCTGATATTCTAGCTAATAAAGCACATTTCCAATTTGTGGTTATAGAAAAAGTGGTTCCAATCTTCATTTTATTCTTGTTTATTCTAATTTCATCCAGGTCTCCATCAGGCCACCAGAATAAACAAAAATTTGTTTAAAACTGGCTTGGCTTTGGGCAGATTCTGTACATCAAATTGCACAGAAAGGTCGTGATGAGATTTTAGGATCATGTCCCTGGGACAGGGCAGAGATCAGCTATCAGAGTTTAATATCTGAATCGTGCGTTGACCAATCAGAGAAGCAAATGCCCTGTGGTCAAAGGTTTCTGGTAAATATCTATTGATTGCACACAATGAGGACACCCAGCTCAGACTCATCTGGCTCTACCAGAGGAGTACATTGTTCTCTTGTGAATCAAGTTTTTTTATTTTCTACCTAAAAAGTGGAATTCAAATTTTTGTGAGTCAACATGAAGCCAGAAGTGGTCCTGCTGGGCCTCATTCTGCTACTCGCCACAACCTTTGCTGCAGAAGGTAAATTTTTTGTCTTTAATCCTCTATGCTTTGCGAACATCAGAAAATAATATTAGTCCTTCCTTTTTGCTATCATAAAAATTATACCTTTTTGTCTTCTAATAAAGATGACCTTTATGTATGGAAGTAGACATAGAGATAACAGAAAAATGTGTTTAGGATGGATTGTTGGATATATCTTATATATATATAGATAGATAGATAGATAGATAGATAGATAGATAGATAGATAGATAGATAGATAGATAAGTACAATGTGTTGCAGAAGATACCATTTAATGTTTCTTTTCATTCACCATATAAAAATTTTCCATATATTTGCCACATGTCCGAATGAAAAACAAGCGGTCACTGGTTTTGTATTAAATTCTTGAACTGAAGAATCTGACAATATATTGCTAATTGTCCTTCCATATATTGCTTTTAATATATTTTGCAACATCATATTTCAATGTATTGCTCAGTACATGTTGGTCTGCAATTCCTAGAAGGCCACTGCATCATCATTTTCTGTTTATACATTCAGATACACAAATACAAATAGAATATTTGTTGTTAGTCTGGTATCTGTGACATGGACTGAAAGGTTCAATCTACCACCAAACTAATACAAACAAGCTGCATTTCCACAGAGTCCTGTGTGAGTCACTGTGGCTCCTTTAACCCCCAGAGGAAATGTCAGTGCGACTCCATGTGTGTGTATTATGGAAGCTGCTGTGAAGACTTTAACACTGTCTGCCCAAAAAAAAGTCAGTACAATAAATATTAACGTTTCAGTTTGTATTTCAGTTTTGTCCTTTTGATTGTTATTATTTATACAAAAATACTGATTCTGGTTTTGTAGCTGAATCAAGATCAGGAACTCTTCTGTTTTGCTGTCAGGTGCTCGCGGTGATACGTTTGAGGAACACTTGGAAATAGCAGCGGCTGCGACGACTGCTGATAGTGCTACAATGTTTAGCACAATGGCAGCAATGGCAACAACCACCGAGGCTGCCCCCACAGCCAACACAACACGTGGCCCCACTCCACCCACAGACCCTGATGCAGTGCCGTGCAGTGGTCAGCCCTTTGATGCCTTCTTACAGCTAAAGAATGGGTCTATCTATGCATTCAGAGGTAGGCCTGAGATCTCTTCGCCTCTTCATACATGTGTTTCTATGAATCATTTCTGCATTTCCCCTATGTCAGCTTTAAAAGAAACCAAAAAACAGCCCATTTTTCAGATGTAATAAACAATTTTATCAACTCACAGAAGACCAAACAATCTCTTAAATTATGTTGTAGGTAATAAGGTTTTCACATGATTTGTTATTGCTCACCCAGTTTTGAACATTCTGCTGGCTACTAATTCTCTCTGTCTTTACTTAGCCTCTGCAAATGCTCCATTTTGGGAACTAACAGTAGTCTTGTAATATGTATCACCTCTTTTCCTTCCCAGGTGAATACTTTTTTGAGCTGGATGAGAAATCTGTACTTCCTGGTTATCCCAAACTCATTAAGGATGTGTGGGGAATCCCTGGCTCCATTGATGCTGCCTTTACACGCATCAACTGCCAGGGAAAAACCTACATCTTTAAGGTTTCTATCTCTGAAGACTAAAGCTGCACTGAGAATTTCTTTTGAAACGTGCTCTCAGTCAGGAAGAGGAAGCATCTTTATCAGTGGTCAGACTGCTTATGGGAACACATTTTCATTTGTTATTTTTATGATTTCAAATAGGCATGTCTGCAAAAAAAATTCTCTCTTCCAAACTCATACTGATGCACTAGTACTTCCTTAAGAGAACATTAGGGATTTTCAGCAGATAAGAATACATTTCCAGATTATTATCTGTGGTCCACAAAATTAGTCTTCCATTAAGTGATTTACATTTTCATGCTAACAAGCAGGGTGGCCTGATGACTCCTTCAACAGCTTTTCCCTTTTATGAACAAGGCCTATTTATGTGTGTGTGTTATATACTATGTAGTTGTCAGTAATCATCATTCTGCCTGAACTGCTTTGACTTTTGGGTTTATGTTGACTCAGGGGAACAGGTACTGGAGGTTTGAGGGCGACGTCTTGGACGAGGACTACCCACGGGATATTTCAGTTGGTTTTGATACCATACCAGATGATGTGAATGCAGCGTTTGCCGTACCTGCACCAAGTCACCGTGGCAAAGAAAAAGTTTACTTTTTCAAAGGTATTGTGTATGAATATTTGATATTTTTTTACCTGAAAGTAGGATGGGCTTTGGTCCTTCATGACTCTAAGTAGCAATAAGAAGTATGAGAAAACTTTTGGTACTGAGTGATGTTCATGATTCAAATTGGGCAACTGGGCAGTAAACAGCAAGCACAGACCAATTAAAAATTAATGAGTGAAGATTTTAAGTAAATAATTCAGATGAACATTTTTGTTTCTACTCCTTTGGTCTTTCTTAGGGGAGCGGTATTACCAGTATGAGTTCAAGCACCAGCCTTCCCATGAGGAGTGTGTACGCATGACCAGGTCCTCCCCATCTGTGTTGTTCACAAGCTACACAGACCTTTTCTGTGATCAAACATGGGAAGCCTTCTTCACAGAGCTCTTTGAAGGCCCCTGTAAGACTCAGTGTGTGTGTGTGTGTGTGTGTCACTAATCATTTGGGCACTGAATGCTTACTATTTGTCATCCTCATCATTCTTCTGTATCATAGGCTTTTTAGCATGCTACTCCCATCAGAGCTTTGACTCCACTTACAGAAATAATACATCAAAATGTGCAACTCATTGAAGAAATATTTTATTTTATGATATATAATTTTCAGTAAAGAGGGTCAAGACAATATTCAAACCCATGGCAATCACTTCATACACCCAACTAAATCCTTACTAATCCTTACCTATTAGTCACCCAAAACATCCTAGCAAACAGCTAGCAACATTCAAGTAACTACTTAGAAACCACACAGCTACACCATAGCAACAACCTAAAAACATACTAGCAACTATCTAAGACCTCAAATGCACTAAAAACAAGCTAAAACACCCCAGCAACAACCTTAACACTTGGCAAACTACTAATGCTCTAGCAACCACACAGTACAGTCTTAACAATCACCTATAATGCTTCATCCTTTGTGTAATTATTTCACAGTTAGCAACAAGCTCTTTGAAAATCCTCTTAGTGTCTCTGTCTCCTCTTTTTATCGCTCCATTCTCTCTCCTTCAATCCCCTCCTCTCTGGATCTCCCTCTCTTTTTCTACCTCCTTCCCTTTATTCAGTCTACAGTCACCACAAAGGTCCCCGTTTCATCAGCAGGGACTGGTTGGGCATCAGTCCACCTATAGATGCTGCCATGGTGGGACGAGTCCGCCTTAGTCCAAAAGCCACGCCATCTCCTCCTCCACCAGCGAGGAGGCGGGGCAGTAGGAGGCGGAGGCCCAGCAGGAAGCGTGGACAGCGAGGAAGGCAGACACGCTCTGCGTTCCTTGAGGATTTGTGGGGTTTTGATGAATGGCTTGAAGACTACACTGACTATAGCGATGTCGCCTATGAGGACGCCGCCACCACTACCACACAGCAGAGCACAACCATGCCTGTTCAAAATGTCTATTTTTTCAAGAGAGGTGAGTTTTTAAACTGTCTAATTCAGAAAGCATAAGAAGAATTCCAATTAAAAAAAAAAAAAAAAAAAANAAAAAAAAAAAAAAAAAAATTCAGAGACAGAAAAGTGAATTTCATTTTGTCCTTCAACACTTTGCTGATTTGTGTGTTTCTGTTTCATATCAGATAAATACTATAGGGTGGACTTACAGACCAAACGTGTGGACATTGTCTACCCTCCTTACCCACGATCCATTGCAAAATACTGGCTGGGCTGCAAGAGTGGAGTCTCACCCAATGTGTCTCTGGCAGAGAAGTGATAAATGGACTCAACAAGTCAGTAGTTCTGAGAAAAATATGGAAATCCTCTCTAGTGTGTCTTAAACACACCTCTTTATGATAAGTTTTCTCTTAACTGGAATATTAACGCTGCCTCCTGATATTGTGGTGTTAAAGTGTTCTTCACATAATGATCACAGAGGGTCTTCACTCTGTTTTGTGGGTGATACTTCAAACTCTGTATGATGATGATTTAAATAAACTCAAGATTTCAGTCCTTTAAATGCCTTGATATTCTTCTTGTGGTGCACACAAACATGCGCACACACATACACACACACACACACACAAATATACATGTGTTAGTAATAATTATAAGGACCCTCATAACATGACATCATTTAATCCTAGCCTTAGCCACTTACCTACTATCAATACTTACTCTAACCTAAGAAGGAAATGCTATAAAAGAAAAACAAGAGGAGAAAATAAAATGCTCAAGTCCCTTTTAATGTCTGGGATTTTGATGCTGAAATAACAGCTTTCTGTTGTAGTTTTGACAAGGAATAGAAAGGGTGGAAGGACAGGACGGCAGAATCAGAAAATAAAGCTTTTGTCCATATTACTGAAAGCCTGGAAAAAAAAAAAGAAAGAAAAAAAAAAAACATCCCTGAATACTCTGTGGCTGGTATTACCTCTTCATTATGTCTTAATAATTGTGGAATGGATGATTCCACAATTCCACAATGGAATATTTGCGCCCTCTGCTGGACAGAAAACTCCCTCCCGTCCAGCATGACTATTTCTACTTGTTTGCAATCTACAGTGTGGGACAGATATGTGTCTAAAGTTGTATTTGTTTGTTTGTTTGTTTTATTTTGTTGTTTTTAGTCTATTATTGTATTATTGGATCAATTTTTGTATGTTCGACAGTGACTTTTTTTTTCTTATTTTGGTCAAGACCCAGTTGAGTTTCGTCCAACCAGGAAACTACAGCGTATTATTATTTAAGCTAAAATACATAAAGATTTAAAGAACAATCAGGTTATTTCAATGTGCTGTTCAGGCCGTAAACCACGGTCGAAAAGTAAGTGTTCTGATTGGATGAGCTTTAGGCGGTCTGCGAGTTATATACATTCGTGTGCCTCGTTTCCGTGCTGGTGATTCGTGTGTGAACAATTCACACATACAAATAACAATAAATGCCCTTTGTACTCCGGTAAAATCCAAAAAGGCACCGCTGGGATTCGAACCCAGGATCTCCTGTTTACTAGACAGGCGCTTTAACCAACTAAGCCACGGCGCCACGTGATACCAAGGAAGAAAACACGGAATATGAAGAAAAACTCCACACTGTAAATTTAAAGTTTCGGCTGGTTTATTTTATTATATAATTCGTGTACTGCTCTGAGTTACAATAGGAAATAATATGTGAATTATTATATTGCGTCATACACCATGACATGTTTTTTTCAATCGCTGTCTGACTACAAATACTCTTGGCCTATTGACACCATAGTGTCTTAAATATGTAAGATTGGGTCAGTTTTTTCATGAATACATTCTTTTATCAGTCAACTTAAAATATAATCAATCATTTCCTCGGAAATTTCCAGCTCGGACAGACTGCAGTCAACCAGCTCTTGAAAGCAAAGATCGGACAAGTCGTCCAAAATCTCACTGGTGTGTTGTCTGCCCCTGCTGGAGAGAATCGGGTCCTGCAGCGCATTCTGGACCATTTGCTCTGGTCCAGGATGTCTGACTGCATCGCAGCGGCTCCCCACAGGTAGGGATCCCCGTGCAGCTCCCAAAGACTCAAAGTCCTCTATGAGATTCCAGTGAGGGAACCCGGTGCACGTAAATGCATTACTACAATCATCAGTCATGTCTAGGCTTGGGTAGTATTGATTTTGGGGAGCTGATGGGATTCCACGGAAGGAGTTGGAGCCCGCCTGGTCTGCGGCTATTGGGGATGTAGATGAGGGCAGGAACCTACGTTGACCCCCCAGCACTGTTGAGAGCTTGGTGGACTGAGGCAAATTTGGAGCCGGGTAGCCTGGAGGAGATGGGTGGCCAAGGAGAAAAGGACAAACCATGGAGGATCGTGCGCTAGGAGCTGAAATATAGGATAACTGCGGATGAATGTAGTCTGTTGAGGGTTTTGGAACCTCTCCGCTTGGTTTTTTGCTCTTGAAGTAACGTGCACGTCGATTTTGGAACCAGATCTGCATGGGAAACGAAAGACTTGAGGTTAGTTTTTAATGAAGCAGTAGGTGCGTGTATGAGGTCATCCAAAATTACGCATAGCAAATCTGTGAAGACATCTGATACCTGAATTTTGGACTCTGGTAGGCCGGTGAAGGAGGCTAGGGACGCCTTCATTTTCACGTCCGGGTACTGGGTGAGAGAGAAGGCCCGCTCCAGCTGGCTCAGCTGTGTCTTGCTGAAGGTCGTGCGCTTCCGGCGACGCTGGGTGTCCGAGCGCGTCCTGTGAGGAGCATCATGAGACACTGCGGGGAGAAGACATCATGTTAGGCTGTTTATCATCACTTCTGAACGCTAAAATAAGTTAGACCACAGTATGAAGTCAGAACCAAGGAATAAATTAAGGGTCAATATCTAGAGCCAGAATAAGCTAAAACCACTACATTAAACCTATAGGTTTGTATATTACAATCCACAGAAATACTTTAACGGAACAATGTAAAGGATTGACAGAATAATTAAAGTAACTTAATAATTACTCACTTCTGCTGGACTCCGGTGCGTAATGATCGTTGTTCTTCATATCCTGGCATGCAGAAGGCCAGTAACGTCCTGAGTAAAACGTGTTCATCTAGTGTAATCCAGTCCGAATTCAGTTTCTTCCAAACGCAGAGAAAGAAAGTGTGGTTCTTCAACCGATGCGTCTCCAAGTCACTGAAGAAATGTGGGGCTCAGGAGCTTTTATACTTTGTTTCACAACCAAAACGCACACCCCCACCGCCTTGCACATCCCGGTGAATAGTGTCATGCTTTACAAAACGCGTGCCTTTGATGTGTTAATACCCCTATTAACTGCTGCCCGGCTAATAGGTGACTTTGATCCCCAAAGGGTCATTAATGTGCCCATTTATCCAGACAGACACTGGGTTATCCTAACCTGCTGTGCTGATATCTTGTGGCAAAGTCCCAGCATGTAACCTTTGCACCAAACGTTCCAAATCCACGTCCTAACTTATTAGGAAAAGTGGAGTGATGTATGTTTGGATAGTGTGACTTTTTATTGGATGTATTCTAGGATTAAGTAGGTCTTATATAAACCTGTTTTTATCATTTTCTTCTCCTCATCATAATTCTGTAAACGTCCAGATTACAGTTGGACTCTCTGAGCCCGAGTTTTACAGCAAAGCAACAATCACACTTTTTAGTGGCTTCTGTCTGTCACACATCCTCTCCTCTCCCTGCCTCCTGGTGCGCAGNCACTTTTTAGTGGCTTCTGTCTGTCACACATCCTCTCCTCTCCCTGCCTCCTGGTGCGCAGCAACAAACACAGCGCGTCTCGCTGCAGAGTGGAAGTGTGTATTGAGGGCGCTGTGGAAGTGTGAGGCTTCGGTCAGCTCTCATGCGTGGAGGTGACAAATCAGGCCACTTTTCTTACTTCCCGGTCGGCTGCGTTTCCACCGATCGAGACATCAAAAACACCGGATAACGCTCAGCCCAATGCCCAGAAGTTCCTAAGCTACTGGAATTTTTAATGTTTAATTATCTTTTATATATTACAAATCCTAGAAGATGTGTACATCTCACTGTAAAGGAATTGGCAATAATTGTATTATTATTATTATTATTATTATTATTATTATAGGCTATTTTTTTTATTATTTAATTAATTGTAATTGTGTAATTTTCTCAATTACATTATGGGAAAGCTGTTTAAGTGAATTTGTTGTAGCTTTTAGAACTCAAAGGCATTTTCAAAATATGATACAAGCTTTACTGTTCACTATTTTATTCTTATCTATTATATTCTCCAAATTGGCCTAAAAGATAATAGCCTTGACCCTTGATGAGTGACTGATAAGCTGCAAAGTGTTCCACATCGTCTCCTACTCCAACGAACGATTCGCCCATTAAGATCAAAGCAACTACGACCATAACATGACTTACATTAAGACAATACATCGATACCAAAAAAAAAGGTCAGATCATACGCCTTATACGCAACCGAAACCAGGTCACATGCTCCCACTATCAATAAACGTCTATCATTTAAGCCTTTGAAAACCTTTGACCTCTGTGACCCTGAAATTTAAGTCATTTTGTTACACAGAAATATGAGTAAATATATTATAGTTTAAACTGTGTCCCTGATCCAGAGGCTGTAATCTTGCAGTGCTTCTGCAACATTTACGATATACTGATATATTTCATTTAAGTGAGTTTTTTTCTGATGTATGTATAGTCAACACATTTGTTGTCCTCAAGAAGTCAGAGAGCAAAAGCTGCCACTAGGCGGCAGCATTAGATCATGTGGTTTAAACTATGCGGTGCAAAAATGTTCAGCGTAGGAGTTTAAAGTCGAGATTATTCAGCCCAAAGCCATAACTAGCAACCAAAATACAATACAGTATCTTGTTTCCAGCAATTTAGATGGGAAATTAACTTTATATCCTATGTAATAAATTTAATTCCTATCTATCTATCTATCTATCTATCTATCTATCTATCTATCTATCTATCTATCTATCTATCTAATTTCTATGTATCATATGTATTAGCATACAGATCTTTAACCCAGAGTTATGAGACTAAGATATTTTTGCAGACTTTTTTCTTGTAATAAGGTAGAAGTAATAGGCACCATTAACTATACTAACACCTAAAGAATGGCAATGGAGAACATGAATATATTAAGACATACATAACATGTACTGCACTTGTCACATTTCATGCTTTCCCAAGAGTTAGATTAAGTTGGATTTAGACCCCTGCTTTGGTTTTTGAGTCAAATAGTCTGAATGACAAAGAGTTGTTGGGATTTTGATTCATGCTCTTTAATTATTTCTTATTTGGGGGGGCGCACTACAAGGTGCAAAACTCGTGTTATAATAACATTTTATTACTTAATTTGTGCAGTTTTCTGCATAGCACTATTCATCAAAATATTCTATGGCTTGCCCTGTACTATAGCCCAAACTATATTTCTATCCTCTCCATAAAAGATGAGTTTGGAATTACACAAATTGTGTCTGAATGCCTGAGTCTGTACTTCACCACCTCAGGTGTGCACACAGAAAACGATGGTCTTCTTCTGTGTCCACACTCCTCTCCAAAAAAATCAGGATTGACACTCAGGCGTGAATGACGCTTTGCTCTCCTCTCCCTCACCTACATCCTTGCTCCTTTCACAATACACAAACGCCATTCCTCAGCCTCCTTTTTGATGTGGAAACTCCATCCACATTTCCTGTTAACCTGAGAGATTTTTGGGCCTGATCCATGGGCTGGCTGAGGCGAGGGGATACTCCTCGCCCGTGTCCTGTGATTTAAGGCCTTTCTGGATCTGAGAAATAGAAGCTGAGTGTGATTCCAGCTTGGCTATGGATAAAAGAGTTACAAACTCTGTAAGGAAAGTAGGGAAAGCATGATTTAGTGCACCGGTATTTATAAAATAAATAGATATTATGGCTCAGAAAAGATTCTCAGGACAAGAAACTGAAATATTCTGTCAGCACCGTATTCAGCACTGAGATCTAGCAGGTCAGTGCGACCCCCGCTTCACTTCAGATAAAAGCAGAACAGAGAAAAATAAGATCTGAAAATTGACCAGGAAGAAAATTATGAATTTTAGCAGGAAAATTCTTTGTTCACTGAAGTAATACTCAAAGTATCATGAAAAAAAATCAGAGGGGAAAAAATGCATTTTCATTTCATTTCCTGTGCAATTTGGACTCTGGTCAAAGTTTTCATTCTCCCCTTCACAAAAAAAAAAAAAAAAAAAAAGAAGTTCTTGTTCAAAATTATGATGACTAAAGACATGAAGTTTCCTATGTTTAAGCTATGACGTGTAATTTAGTATAGAACACCAGGTATTATTTCAACAAACATTTTATAAATGAAACAAGCCTGCAAGGAGTCGATTTAAGGTTTATTCAAAGAGGGGGTAAAATTGGCAATAAATACAATCCATACACAACCTAAAGATATCTGATGAGGATGAACTCATTTCTGTTCACTTGAGCTGATCTGGCTTGGGAAATGAGATTTTTTTTTTTTTTTTTTTTNTTTTTTTTTTTTTTTTTTTAAAGAGTATTATTGACTCGAGTTTGGAATTTAAGCATTTGGCTATGGCAGACATGGGCCAAGCTTACTGGATGAATGATCCCTGTCCTGAATAGGAACATCATTCCAGGATTTCCCAGAAAATCCAACTGGATCATTATGTCAGAGGGTATCGCATGGTCCTGACATCTAAAGGCTGAGTGAGACCGCTGGCATTTGATAAAAGAGGGACACATTCATAAGAGAAAAATAATACAGTTCTGCTGTAGGACTTAAGTGTGAAGGAAAATCCTTTTAAGGCTAATCAAATAAACTATCCAGCTGGACAAATATTCCCAAACACATCAGCTTCAGTCTTTAAGGTTACTTTTTCCACAATTTGTTGTAAAAATATTCAATAATAATTAAAACTGGCAACCAATATGCCTACATAACAGAGGCACACATGAGGATTTTTAACTTATCTTGTCAGTAATAATGACTGCTAGATGTAAGTACTGATTTCTTTAGATTGCCAGTTTCTTATATTTCTAGTATTGTATAATGCATCAAAGGGAGAGATGGTCCACTTTCAACCAAAAAGTTCAAGATAGCATCAGAATCTGGTATCAGAATGACGAGGCATTCTTATGGACAAAATCTTATCTGATGAGCTCAGTGGGTTATGGCTGTATGGACACAAATCCTCAAGCAATGTAGCAATGCACAATTGAGCAATACACCATTGCAAGTAAAAGTCCCACATTAACAATTTGGTAATTGAAGTGTACAAAACTATTCAAAATAAAATATGCATCTCTTTCTTAGGGCCCTTCAACCACCAGGGGGCACCATACCAAGGGTTTGTTTTAATTAATGTAAAGCAGATTCTGATGGTGTCAGGAATAAAAACTTTCTCAAATGAGTTACTTGAAAAGATCCAACTTTTCAGTTTCTATTTATGTATTTCTTTCTGTAATTTAATTTTACATTTTTATTTGTTTATTTGGTTATTTATGTTTGGTGTGTTCATTTGTGTGGAGTTTAGAAAATTTAATTTCCTGGAGCTAGCTGTTAAATTTACATTCAAATACAGTGTTATAACACAGACTAGTCTGTCATAATATTGATGTGGCAAAGCTAGGGGAGGGAGGGAGGTGGTGGTGGTGGTGGTGGTGTGTGTGTGGTGGTGGGGGTCCCAATTTCAAAATCTGCTTAGGGCCTCCAAAACGTTAGAGACACACCTGATGACCAATTTGGGGTTTTTTGTGTGTGTATGTCTTCAAATTAGTTAAAAAGGCAAACTGGGGGGAGCAAATAAGGAATAAAGAACAGAAGGAAATTTGGAAGGAAAGAAGGAAATAAATAGGCCAATGAAAAAGGAAATAATGAAAGAATGAAATAAAGAAAATTGTTATGTTATGCAGTAATCTTATAACTACAGCCATCGGATACATGTAATGGAGTGCAAAGGGCAATAGTTCTAAAATAATGGAGTATAAATTCTCAAGAGTACCAGTACTTTGAAACTGTACTTCCATCTCTGGCTTGATTACAGTTTGGGAACCCACCAACAACCTACAGGCAACACCCAGAATGAACCATCTGTTCGTGGGTACGGGTCACAGCCGGATATATGAGGGCTTTGTTATATAATACATGGAATCTGTCTATCAAGATCTGGATATTCTATATTCTAGCATGGTCCTGCCCCTGTAGGGGTGTGACTTAACGGGGAAGGAGATCCGTGTTTCTCCGTCACTCGGGACCATTCCGCTGCTCCGCTGTGGAACATTTCACCACCAAAACCGAGGATCTCAAGCGATAAATCCACGCTGAAATAACCAAGGTAGGAATAGAATAAAATAAAATAAAAATAAAAAAACTCCACACAAAACCAGCCCTGCAGTATTTGGATTTATCTCTGTTAAGCTAAAGCGATAACACAACAAGGGGAAAGGTCGCGTAACGGACATTTAATACATATTTCTAAATAATATGAGTAAAATAAACTGCGATGGATTAAAGGTGAAGTATATTTTGCAAGACTGTTTACTTAAATGTTTTCTGCCAACGAGCCATTCTTTTCGTACTATTACCGACCACGTCTACCTTTGTTACAGCTCAGCCGTTGTATTTCTGTACAGGATCTGGCCATGTTCAGTTTTTTTTTTTGTTTCGTTTTTTGTTTTGTTTAACCCTCAGAATAGCTGGCAGAGCCTGTCAGGCTGTAGCTTTCATTCTCCTGCAGGTTTCTCATTACATTCTGCAGTCATTTGTCCGCTTTCTGTAAACAACAGAGCAGTCCACGCAACAGGAAACGCGTTTGTTTGACAGCTGCGTCGATGAATTAAGGTTATAAGACAGCCGACATAACCATGCTGCGTGCACTTCATTAGTTTTTACTGAACCGTAATAACGCCCACTCATATTATTCTCCCATTAGCAAATTAGCAAGTCATGCAGATAGTCTATATGAGCAGGGGCGTAGGTGGGATTTTTGGGCCACCTTAACCTGCCCACCCCATCAAAACAGCACGCACCATTTATATTTTTGTTTTTATTTTGTATTTTCTTTTATATTACTCTGAAACAATAATTAAATAATGCATCACTAAAGCCACTTTCAGATATTCTTATGTTCTGGACAACACGGAAAACATGGTTTATGCTTGATTCAGATAAGAAAACGACAGTGGGAGCATGGAAAATGTGATGTGATGTGGCTAAAACGCATTTGAGGGTCAATTATGTCACTCAATTTGTTTTTAAACAATGCTGATGAGTTTTTTTCTGATGTAACTATGACTTGGTCGACAATTGGCCAAGCGAAGAGGTGCTGAGGAAGGGGAAGTATTATAGAAGAAACCCTCATGTCGCAAATTGTGATGCTAGCAGCATTGATTTTATGTCGCTGTTGTATATCATCATCTTTGTTTGCCAACTGTAACGACTGGACTTCCAGATCAACCATAACTGGTGAAAAGAAGTTTGGTAGTCTGTTTTTGTCCAAGAGCACCATCGCCTAGAGTTTAACTGCGTGATCATCGTGAAAGCGTGAGAACCATGAATGTCAGAACATGTGTCCAGTTCCACATTGCAACCACATTAAGCATAAGCTAGACTTAAGATTTACGTATGTAAGGTAGAAGCTTGAGTACGCCACTAAGTAGTGGTATTACACCAGTTACGCTGTTATTGTTCAGTGCAGTGCGCTGGTTTTGTCCTATATAGGCCACCTTAGTTTCCCCGGGTTTTTTATGTGTAGGACACCATTTTTCATTACTTTACACTACTGAAAGGTGCTGATGTGCAGCAGAGTGCAGCAGAGAAAATAAAGCTGACCAGGAGTCCCAGCCCAGATCAAATAGCCCCGTGTCTGGTGTCCTTCTCGCATGCACCCCGCCATTCCCAATCAAAACACAATGCAGAGATTCGGGTGGGCTAGNCTTCTCGCATGCACCCCGCCATTCCCAATCAAAACACAATGCAGAGATTCGGGTGGGCTAGGAGAGGGATCGCTGTACGTGTTGGACAAGGTGGGTTACACGTAAAAGCTCCAGCCGCAAAGTATCTACCTAGGACCTATAAAACATTTGTGTAAGCGTTCCTTTGTAGTTTGAGTCTACATTTAATGCTGCCAGCTTAGAAACAGTACACTGATTAAGATTTTAAAAAATTAATTAAATTGGAATTGTTACCCATATTTTACAGATAAGTAATTTTCACATGTAATTATCATCTAATCTAAGGAAATATTTGCAAAGAAAAAACCACTTATCAGAATAAACTAGTTTAAGTTACAGGAGAGATGTGTTTTGTACGTCTCCTCTTGTTTTTAAAGATGTGTTTTCACTCAGAAGTCGCAGAAAATTCATTAAGTCATCAGCCGGCAATGCAACCAACTGCTGAGGAGAATTTAAAATCTCCCTAATTTTGTGTACCAAATGCCGATCGCAAGCTTTTTAGCTGTTTCCGTTAAAGTCTTGTCATGTTTGAACAGAGTTATTACAGAACTTATGCAAAACTTGTGTTTGAAATCCAAACATACTTAAGCAGATGAAGCAAGCAGCAATACTGGTTCCATGTTTGAAAGGAACATGGAACTCCTCGTTATCTGCAATCTCGAGATTACAGTACATAACTATACTACACCTTGCTTTACATCTGTTACTTTGTAAAAGTCATTCAAATTCTTACCTCTCAGTATCTTGCTCAGCATTTGTCTGAGATGGTATTGTACTGTAGAGATACGAAGTATTTCCTCAAATACTCAGCCGTACAGTCTCTTCATTTCACTGTTACTGCTGGCACACCTTTCTTTTTATAGTCCAGCTGGATTTATATCATTCAACAGCCTCCTGTTCCACTGGATGAAGGTAGCCTGTGTAAAAGTAGACATTAATCAGTCCTTAAACACTAGTTAGAAGTTGATGAAGACATTAGGATTAAGACAAAAAAATGTTACCACTTTTGATGTTTGATTTCCTCATAACAGACGTGAAAGTGCTGAGTAGTAGTCTAGCCCTACCCACCAGTTTGCGGTGTTCGGTTGCATTCCATAATATCTTCAAACTATAAAGGCAGGAATCTCTGTCTGTGGCACTAATATCTCTAGAACCCAGCACCGTGTGAAGTTGATATTTGGCAGGTTCATTGCTCAGGACCCAAGGACGTGCAGTGTTGCGTGTGAATGTTTGGATGAGCAGTTCTCAAATTGAGCTGTGCCAATAAAAAGTAGTCCGCACAGCAGGATACACTCCAGGCGTGGCAGCATATGCTCTGGTGCTTCAGGACCACGGTCTCAACCTATCCCCGTACAGCAAACAAAGCTAGCTCATGAGGACGTGCAGAACAAAATTATTGCAGGCTGCAGCGCGCACCACTGGCTGATTCTGAAAACAGGCACATTTTTGAACGGGCACTTCATTAATTGTAATCAGATAAAATTCAGCATTAAATAAATATCTGAAAATATGAAGATGTAAAAGTTGTAAACGTTTTTTTCTTTTTTTTTTTTTTAAATGGTAATCAACCCCCTGCAGAGAGTCTGGAGAGAATTGCAGGCATGTACAGCTGAACAATATATTGCAACATATGACAATGTTGTAGTTTTATGTGCGTGGTGCACAAAACAGATTTATGGTAAAATTACTGAACAGTCTGCACACTCAATGGTGATCAAAGTCATTTTAACTATAAACCATTAGTTACCACCAGTTATAAACCATACCATATTAGTTTTGTTCGGCATACTTACGGCCCTACACTCACCTACTATCATTCCAACCTGTTCAACTAGAACTGATGACTGGATTGATTTGTCTTTTACAAATATTTTTCCTAGGATGTCCCGGGAGCAACAGGCGGTGGCTCGTGCCAGGAAAGCCTTTGAAACTGGCAGGTCCAGGTCCCTGGAGCACCGGATCCGCCAGCTGAAGAACCTGCAGCGGTTGTTCACTGAAAGACAGAAAGAGATTTCAGATGCTGTCAAAAAAGATCTCAGTAAAGTGAGTGGCTGTTCCTCTGTCCAAAGGGAAATTACAACAATAAATCAGCATTATCTTTCCCAATAAAATACACAACTAGTTACTCAGTGTTTGCTTTTTAACACAAGTTTGCTGACTTCGACCTTGATTGGTAATGCTGTCATCTCATGGCAGTGAGTCACCAAAAATTTGGGAACTGTGTGCTTGAATACTGCCAGCCTGTTTGTTTTAACAGGTTAAAATTTTTATTTTTTTTTAAATTTAATGTACAGTTTGATTTGGAGGTGGTATTTTTAATAAATATACTGTGAAAATAAATCAAGTCTATAGCCAATATGTGGATAATATAATAATATATATACAGTATAATTTATGATGTGTCATGTGTGCATGTTAGCCTAAAATGCTAACAAAAAACATGTATCAGGCATACTAGCAGCCTGCTAGTGACTCCCTAAGATGCTAACATAAGCATGTCTTACAGGTAGCATGTAACATGTTAGCATGACATTGAAGAATGCTAGGTATTAGCACTCAGCTTTGTCCCCATTAAGCTCAAATAACAGCTGAGCCTGACATGCTGCAGTGAACATGTCAGTATGCTAACAAACTAAATGCTTTCAGCCTGCTAAGACAGTATGGTTTACTGTGTTAGCTTGTTAGCATACAAGAGGTTAACATTAGCACATCAATATAGGTACATCATGTAACATAACATTTACCATGCCAGTGATAATAAATAATAATAATAATAATAAACATGTTAGCTTTGTAAAGAGTCTGGCTAAAATATAAACAGCAGCTGATGTTGATGGAATTTTTTTTTTTTTTTTTTTTTTTTTAGATGACATGCAGCGCACACTTGGAAATTTAGACCTGCTAGTGGTGCTAGAAGTAAATTCAGTGGATAACTAAGGATTCATCCTCTAGCATCATAAATGGCAAACATTCATGGCAATCTATGCACTAGAAAAGATTTTTCACCCTGGACTAAGTATCCATCCATTACAAAGACTGTGTGCTGGTCTGACCAACCGATATTGCCATAATTGCACGTGTGTTGCTAGTGTAAGTTAAACAGCAGCACAAAATTAAAAAAAAAACAAAAAAAATACATTAAATTAGTTATGATCATTTCCAATATCACACTCCATATTCTCTTTGTTCTCAGAGTGAGGTGGGGACCCAGCTGTACGAGACACTGGGTCTGGAAGGGGAGATCAACCTGACCATCAGGAAGCTGAAGGAGTGGGCTGCCCCTCGACCTGCAGAGAAGAATCTACTGATCCTGGCTGATACTGCGTACATCAAGCCGGAGCCACTGGGCGTGGTGCTGATCATCGGGGCCTGGAACTATCCTTGGGCTGTCACCATAAAGCCTCTGATCGGAGCCATCGCTGCTGGTACTGTAGGATATTGTGTTTGTTGATGACAGAAAGAGAGAGAGCAGTGGTGGAAGAAGCACACAAACACTTAAAGTAAAAATATCAAAGCCATATTTAGGACATGCTAGATTTAGCCTGATAAGCAATATAAGGGGTCTGTGGGTTGTACAAAATGCACCTGACCTCATATCCATTGTTGTAATAGCTGACACCTATGAGACCTTGAAGTAGTTCAGCACCCACCATACTCACTCGATTCGGCTCCCTCAGACTTTCACCTCTTCCCAAACATGAAAAAAAGCTGTAGCTGGAAACCATTTTACCTTCAATAATGTCATCATATCAGCTATGGAGAATTTTTGGCTAGGCAAGAAAATTATTAGAATGAAACTGGGATTAAATTCCTCCACTATCATTAGCAAAAGTGTGCGAATTAATCTTCAAAGTAACTAGTAACTTCAGTCATCAGAGAAATGTGGTGGAGTAAAAGTAGGTCCCCCATAATGGAAATGCTCAAAAATATGCTTCGGTACGGTAAAGCAGTTGAATAAATGTACTTCGTTACTTTACATTTGAAATTTAACAAAACACTGGGGAAAGATGTGTGTGCCCATGATCCTTTACAGGATTTTAAAATATACAGGGACTGTAGTGGTGGGGCTACAGTGTGAACTGTTTGTCATTAAGCTCATTTAATTGTTTGCATATCAGTTAACAAACATTAAGTAATATATACCACTACATTTATGAAGCACATGGTGTTTGATGTCATTTAATTTCTTCTTTTAGTTTTTGAGTCCTGCTCAGTTTTCAGGTTTCTTGTCTTGTGATCATAACTGTTCAGTTCCTTTTTATCCAAGTGTTGCACAACACTTTGCTGTATCAGTTAGTTATAACTGGGTCAAATTCCACTTTATGAACTCTACACTCCAGTCATGAGATAAAAAGATTTGTAAAAGATTCAGCGTGAAAAAACATTTGTGTTGTGAGTTGTGTTTTTTCATGTATAATTTTCACATGCATGCAGGTGTATATTTGTGTTTGTGCATATGGATATGCAAGGACTGACTGATAAGTTCCAAGCCTGGCATGGAAAGGCTCTGAGGTGTTACATTCACATGTCTGCCAATGATACGCAGATTTTATTCTCATTCTTAGATGTCCTTTTATTGGGGTTAAAAAAAAATCCTTCACAGCTGATATGACATCTAAGGCCAAAATGGTTCAACCTAAAGTCTTTTTTTTAATGTTTGGGAGAGGGAAGAGGTGAAAGTGTAAGAGGGCAAATCAGGTGAGTAGGGTGGGTGCTGATATTTCAAGGCAACAACCATGTTTAGCAGCCAGTACATTCATTAAGTCATGGCACACTGGCCTTGTTTATCCATTGTGTACAAGTCACAGAGCCTTGGGTACCTCTGGAACTTGACATTTATAGTCACGCAGCTCTCTTAGCTTAAATCAATGCAGTTGATGCACAAAAAGGATTCCTATTACTTCCACAAAAAATATTACAGTCCCTGCTTACGTCTTTATCTGTCAGAGTCCAAACTTATCAGTCAACTCTTGTGTATTAAAGCTAATATGAAATTAAATGAAAATTATGAAATCATATATTACAGTATTCAGAATTGTCGAGCCACTGTATACTGGAGGTTGGAGAACTTCCTCAAAAAATAAATAAATTAATTAATTTAATATATATCTATATCTATATATATAGATATACAGTATATCTATATCTATATATATAGATAGATAGATAGATATATGTATCTATCTATCTATATATATATCTATATATACTGTATATTATACCTCTTGCTTACTCCCTAATATGCCAGGGTCAGAACTTATCACTTGTATGTGTCTCAACAAAGTTCATGGCTCCAGTGATTGCATGAAGGGCAACACTAACCTCCTCACACTTTCGTACAAGATATATTTGTCCTCATGAATAATTCACCAGTTTTTCAAAAGCTACAGCTATAGGTTGTGAGTGTTAACAGTCCCTGAATCAGGCTGTGATCGCTTTGTGATGCAAACCTTAGTGTGTGTGTGACTGTTGTGCATTACAATAGAATATTTTCAACAAGCATCAGTAAGACCATGTAGTCTTTTGTATAATTCTTTATTTGATTAAATCTCTTTGTACTTGTTTGCCCCAGCTGAGGTTTTTACGTGTTTGTGCTATAAGAGCTTTGTTTTTTCATTTTGTTAAATCCTGGTTTTGATTCAAACAGTAATGGGTGGAGGATTTAAATGAAACAAAGCTGCACAGCATGTTGTGTGATCGTGGACCAAAGTGTTTGCACAAGGTGGACTTCATTATTTGGCCTACAATTATCAGGTCCATCATGGAGGGTTATATCTGTTCACTAGGTCAGAAATCTTTTCATCAATTGGCAGATGAATGCTGTAGATGATATTAATAAAATAGTAAGTAAAAAGCTGTTGCAGCTGCATAAGACCAAAAATGCTGCATTTGCTGTTTCACATCCCCCCCTGAGTCTTAGCTCCTAGACAATTTGTGCTGACTGACTCTTTCATAGGAAAAATTTGGGTAGACTGATTGGCTAGACAGACAAAAGGCTAACAACTAGGGTAAAATTAACAGGACACATCTGAATTTGTTCAATAAAAACTGTTATCATACTTTAGAGATAAACGTGTTTATGGTGGTGAACAAACATCAAACCCACTTTAAAAGATATCTGAAGTTAGACTCTGTAGGGTTGAAATATTTCAGTTACATATTTCTACAAAGTCTCATTCACAGTGTGAACAGTGTCTTTTGTCATTTAACTTGCAGGAAATGCAGCAGTGGTGAAGCCCTCTGAAGTCTGTGTTCACACTGCAAAGGTCATGGAGGACCTGCTGCCCCTTTACATTGATAAAGTAAGGATGGATTGCATAATATAGTCCAGGTCTACAGATGCATATTGTCTTGTAGAAAGCTTTTAGAACCTTGTAACACTCTTGTTTTAACTTAAACTGAAGAACTACTTTTCCCCCTAGTGGTTGAGAAAATTCCAGCATATGACAACGTTTTAGCCCTCAGTGGATAAACTCAGAAATATTCAGCAGTCAGTGTTGTAGTTCCACAAAAGTTGACTTTAAGGATCTAAATGACTTTGACAAACAAGAACATAATTTTCCTTTTGAATAAAAGTGCTAAATTTTGGTTCCTATGTATAGTCCACATAGTAGGTTTTTTTCTGCTGCCTTGGTCTGCAGAGATGTATCAGGCAAATATCGTTCACCTGTCCTATGTGGTTGCTTTGCTTTTACTATCTAGAAATGAGCAGAACCAGTTTTAATGTCACAATATATTGTGAGTTTTAATGCAATTATGCACAAAGCAAAACGTGGTCCTTGACCTAAACTGTGAAAAGGTATTATTAATCAAAAACTACCTGCTTACCTATTACATGCTCTCTACTGTTAACATCATGTGTGTGATTAATGTGTGTGTTAGGAGCTTTACCCTGTTGTCACCGGTGGTGTGCCAGAGACCCAGGAGCTGCTTTGTCAGCGCTTCGATCACATCTTCTACACCGGCAACAGCACGGTGGGCAAGCTGATCATGGAGGCTGCTGCCAAACACCTGACACCCGTCACCCTGGAGCTCGGCGGCAAGAGTCCTTGCTACATCGACAAGAACTGTGACATAAGCATCGCCTGCAGGTAAGAGAAATGTAGAGATATGGTTTGGCTTTAAGACTTCTTTGTTCGTATTTTTTTCATTTTTACATATCTGCTCCTTCTCATTACTTTTCTGCTTCTGCATAGGCGTATCACCTGGGGAAAGTACACTAACTGTGGTCAGACCTGCATCGCCCCAGACTACATCCTGTGTGAGCCCAGCATCCAGGACCAGGTCATCGAGGAGGTCAGGAAGTCCATAAAGGTATGTAAGACCTGAAAAGCAACTGACTTTTCATTCCAACATGCTTTGAACACAGATAATATTTCAACAACTCTCTGAAGACACACCAATTTTCAAAGCAGAGGTCCTCAAGATGATGAATAGCAACAACCGATCACAAAATTTGGGTAGACTGTACAGACAAAAGACTAACAGCTAGGGTAACTCAGTTCCTTTTTATCCACCAAGGACTAGTGGTCTGTAGCGGTATTACAGACAATACGTAGAAGATTTTAGAAAAACAATGCGAATATGTACTGTATATATTTGACTTTTGATTTTCTGAAAATATTTCTTCCGCCAGGACTTCTACACAGACAACCCAAAGAACTGCGCTGACTATGGCCGCATCATCAACCAGCGCCACTTCAAAAGGATAATGGCCTTGATGGAAGACAGCACTGTTGCTGCTGGAGGAGAAAACAATGAGTCTGACTGCTACATCGGTAATGCTAAACTGCACCTGGATATCAAACACATATATCATACCGCTCACTAGACAGATGTCTGAAAAAGCATCTATATATCTTTTCTATGAAAGCTTATGATGGCTTTACATCAAGGTATTTTAGCAAGAAGCACAAGTTACAGAATACATTTATGACAGTCGAAAACAAAAGTTGATGAGTATGCACAAGAGTGAAGTATGCAAGAGGTAAAAGTATGCACTTAAGTTAGCGAAAATGTAACAGGATTAACCATTCTGTGTGAGATAACGTGTTCTGGCCTTGAAGTAACAAGATAAGTGAAGTACTTTCTGTGAAAATACGCTGTCCTTTCTACAAAATCAATTGTAATACTTGCAAAACTGCATTTCGTTTCAAGTAGGCCCTCAAGTATTAACCGTCAATGCCCCAGTAACCCTTGATCATTCATTTACATTCATTTTAAAATTACAAAAAATTCAGATCAAGATTTCTGAAACACTCTCATGCGTAATAAGGTCATAGATCTAGAATAGAGCTAGCAATATTTGGTATGGACAAAGGGTACTTGAATCTCTGTTTATCCTTTTTGGCACTTTTGTATCTGAAAACTTAACAATAACATTTAAATAGTAAAGAACTGAATTTTATCTATAGAATTCCATGTTGTGTTCAGCCCCCACAGTTCTGAGGGACGTGAAGCCAGAGGCGAAGGTGATGCAGGAGGAAATATTCGGTCCTCTGCTTCCCATCTTACCAGTTAGCGGGGTGGACGAAGCCATCAAGTTTATCAACAAGAGAGAAAAACCTCTAGCCCTCTACGTCTTCGCATCAGATGACAAGGTATCTGACAACAGGCATTACACACACACAGATACACACAAAGCGAAGCAGCTAACGCAAACGTGGAAATCCACCCATCAAGATTCAGATTTATGGATGTAATGATTTAATCCAAAAAACTGAGGACAGAGAGCCCACGTACATCTTCTAAACTGGGGATTTTACAGCATGTTTTAGCTGTTTGACAGTAGTCTCAAAGAAAAGATGGATTCCAATTGATTATAATTGTTCAAAAATTTTCCCAATCGATTCTCTTGGCTTTCACACCTTGAATCGAGGCACATTTTTTTTCATCCCATCTCAGACACACAGACACAGCGTGAATGCCTTTGTTTTTCTCCTCCCTTAAGGTAATAAAGAGAATGACAGATGAGACCTCCAGCGGTGGACTGCTGGCCAATGACTGTCTTGTACATTATTCTGTCAGCTCTCTGCCCTTTGGTGGAGTTGGTGAGTGCAGGCATGAGTTTACAGACATGTAGGGGTCAAAGATTTGGTAATTTTGCATGGTTGAGCGGAATAAATACAACCTGCATACATGTTACATTTCTGTCAACCGTTTTCCAAGACTTATACTGGAGCGATACATTTTAGATTTGTTCTTCCTACCTTCCAGACTGCCACTGGTTTTAGTTTATTTTAGTATACTATTAAAATCAACTTGTAGAGATTTGAAACATGCTTGAGACACATAATCCCATCACAGCGAACCAAACGTTCTTATTTTCCATCAAAGATTACTGAATTTAACCGGTCCAACACGGAGCTGCATGGAAGAAAATGTATGTCTCTTCCAAAGAATATATTTCAGGAGAAGACAGCTTTTAGAGAGAAATCAAAAATGACCAGGCGTTCTGCATTCAGCCGTAGATGTTAATAGGTGAAAAATTGAATTTTTAGGTGTGTATTGTATCTCCTGAACATTTGATTTTGAAAGATTAGGGGATTTGGCAAAATAACAGGAAAACTAAAATATAGTTTTATGTTTTGGAAAATGGTTATCAGTAACATAACATGTATGCAGGTTGTATTTATTAGGCATAAAATTACCGCTTTGGTCCTTTAATATTAAAACCAGGTGAATAACAAAAGCTTTCATCCACATTAGCGATTATCAGGTAAAACAAAAGGAGATAATGCATCTCAAGAGGTTCATCTATGAAGTAGTTCCTTTGAGTAAACTTTGACATAACTGCTGATTTGGTCTTTTAATTACCCATCAAATAACATAAAACAACCACAGACACACAGTGTATCCATCTTTCCTTCTCATTCTCTCTTTGATAAACAGGAAACAGTGGCATGGGTTGCTACCATGGAAAGTTCAGCTTTGACCAGCTGAGCCACCTGCGAGGTTGCCTCATTAAAAAGCTGAAGATGGAGGGTTTGAACAGCATGCGCTACCCACCTCACACACCTGAGAAACTGGGCTGGGCACGATTCTTCATCCTGAAAACTGTAGACCTGGGCTGGTTGGGGCGTATGGCACTTTTAGCCATCCTGGTTACAGTAGCTGCTGTTGTGCTACAGGTAAGATGTAGAGTTATTTCAGGCAGACATGGTTCCAGAAGTCAAAGTCAACTTGTGTCTGTGAAGGTTCTCAAGTCATCCAGGTCATTGGAAATCTAGCAAGAGTAGTTCAAGGGAACTCAACCTACTGTAAAGTTTAATTTCACCACTCATGTAGTTCTGAGTCATTTAGCACGTTTACACGCTGGAGTTATTTGTCTGTACTGCGATTAATGCAAAAATGCAAGTAAGACATACATGGACTGAATGAATAGGATTCCACGGTTTACTAAATATGCATGACGTGTTGCGTAATTGGAGAATGCAAGAAATGCATGGGGAGGTTCCTTATTCAGATTATGATTTTTACATGCCCCAATAAATTAATTTAAAAATCGCATAATCTAACTCTGTTACTCTGAGTAACAGACTCCAAATGTGCCGATGCTGATGTGTTACTCCAAATTGTGCCGATTTCAATCTAATTATGGTATCTACATGAACACAGAAAAAAAACTGATTTATTGCCTTAAAGGACCATACCAGTCATTTTGCATGTTTGAGCCTAATATATTCAATTTTCATACATGTTACGTTACTGACAATCACTTCCCAAAGCATACTATTGGAACAGTGAATTTAAAAAAAATGTTTTTTGTTTGAGTCATTAGAGTCACATGAATATCTTAAATAAAAACTGTATGGAACTCTGAAGCTTTAAAAGGCTGTGATATTGTTTATAAAATGTCAGCATGTAAACAAAGTAGCACAGAAATATGACTGCATAAAGTTTTGACTTTTCTTTTTTTTTCAGAATTACTTCCTGTGACATCCCAGTACTTCACAAACCAGCCTGTTGTTTCAACATCAGGACCCAAGGAGAAAAAGGCACAAACATGTGCTACACAAATTTCATGACATGAATAAGCTTCTGCATTAATCAAATCAAATCCATATCTATGCATGTAACAGAGTGTAAGTTTAGAGAAAGCAAAAGTCGCTTTTATTATATTTTACATTTACACATGATCTGTAATGTATCAGAAGTTTCAGCTAGTTCATTGTAGTTCTAATCATTAATAATATGTAAGGATCATATTTTGTACTTTAGAACTACAATAGTCAGTTTAACCTGTTGGATCAGGTTTGCATGCATTAAAAACTTGTATTAAACAGACTATTTCACTGTTAACTATTTTAAATGAAGTAGCAAAATAGTTCTCATTCAACTTTTGATTATCAGTTTTTAAGTGTAAGACTTTTGTAATATGAAACGTTGAACAATTTTTATCAGCATTAATCCTAACTGAAGAACCCAAAAAGATCCATTTGCATTTCATAAGACGGTCTGCAGTTTCTTGTCGTACATTGTAAATTGAGTTTTTGTACCAGAAACCTAAAATCCATTTTTAAAACATTCCATTTCACTGCTGATCGATCACTGACTTGACGTTCAACCTGAAGCTACTTGATAATTTCTACCCAGAAGTTGTTTGATAATTTTCACTGTGTGCCTGCTCGCTGATGGCAGAGATGAAATATAATGTGATTTGTTGAGACATTTCATTGCTTTGTCCCGGTTTTGACTGATTGAAGGATATATTTATGTTTTTTCCTAATATTTCCCGACACCAAATGCCTGGAACAAATTTAAGTAAACTTGGGAGTTCTGTAGTAATACTTCTAAACAAATGTACTAAATTTTATCACACCATTAAAATAATAAGGGATTTTTAATAATTATTGGAATAAATATACATGTATTTTTTATGTGTGATTGAAGTTCAAATAAATATATTTCTATATCATTGGCATGTGTAAATGATTTGGCATTTGTTATTTTGATGATTATAATTTGAACAATTATGTGTTATGTTAGAGTTGGTTTCCTGATTTGCTGCAGTGCAAAATAGGTTAGAAATAAACCTAAACAAACCAAATTCCATATTAATACTAACTATGTTTTGAGTATTTGTGTGTTTGCATTGGGAAAGTGTCAAAATTAAGTTCCATCCCACATATTTTCCCAGATAATTCAACTTTAGCACGTGAAAAGAAGCAACTGTGTCATGAGGCACAACGTGACTGTCTACACCTTCCACAATATCACAATGGAGTTATAGTGACATGGATTGCAAGGGCACGGGGGATTAGACATTCTAAATTGAGAGAAATGTGGGAAAATGCAATTCCAAAGATACTATTTGACTGATGTCTATTAGTACACTATTATTTGGACACTTGGATTGGATTTTTTTCTGGTGAGGCTGTCTACAATGACAGGAAACTCAGCTGGTAATAAAACTGCAATACCTGATTTAGCCACTAGGTGTCTGTCTTTATTACTTCAGACATCTGACCAGTTTTGATGCTTGCTTAAATTCCCTTACCTTTTCTCTCTCTGTTTCCTAAACACACGCGCGCGCGCACACACACACATGCGCAAACACATCTCCCTCCTCAGTCTGGATGCTCAGAGTCAGTATGTGAGGGTGGCTGAAGGTCTCCAGTTTGTGTTGTAGTCCTGATCATGGATATTTCTCTCTACCTCCTGACTTTGCTCTCCCTCTTCTCACACTGCACAGGTAAGACAAACACACACATACAGTGGAGTTTTAAAAACTATATTAATGATCTATGCATTAGGTTATTTGGGCCATAAATTCTCTTAATTTAGAGCTCTTTAAGTTGGTAAATTCAAACTTGCATGATAAGCATTAAGTTTCAAAGTTGCAGCCAGTTTGTGTGTGGGAGCTATTATCATTTTTCTCTCTCTTTTTTTATTTATTTATTTAACTATGTCACAGTTGTGTTACAATATGAAAGCAACCATTACAACCATTTAGAATTTTAGAAATTATAACCAGAGAAATTCATTTTTGGGATGTTTCTCTATAGGTTATTTCGACTCATTAGAAAATACTATTCCCAGGTTCTGTCAGAAAATAAATAAGACAAGGATTGTCTGGTACAGGTGTATGAGCCAGGTGGAGTACAGCCAGCCTCCGCCTGTTCATTGTTCTCAGCTGGTGAGAACAGTCATCCCTTTTCAAAGAATGCATTGTGGGTTAATCTGTTCCTATATTGGCTTAATGGTTCTTTATAGCGCCTTTCTTTCCCAGTGTGGAGTCACACACTGAGTTTCATTTACATCAGCAACACAATACAGGACCTCACACAATACACACAACTTTACTAAATATCACTGAGGCTGTTATAAGTCAATAATTTTTCACTGGTTAACTTTTTGTCCTGTTTTATTTGAATGATTTAGATTTTTCACTATCAGAGAATGTATATTTATTGATTAAAATATAGAGCCAATCAAAGTTTAGAATTGTGTATGTTAGTTTGTCATTGGATGCCTCCTCATCTGACCTCTCAGAGGTCACCTTCATAGTGCAGGTTAGCAGGTCAGCTAATTAGTTTGCTGACTGACAGAAAACACTTTGGGTATTAGAGGGCAAAGGTGTTATTGACTAGATAAAGCCACTTTGTTTGACTCATGGTGTGTGTGTGTGTGTGTGTGTGTGTGTGTGTGTGTGTGTGTGTGTGTCTTTGTCTTTTACCCTGGAGCTGAACTAAGTGTTATTCTTCCTCTCCAGCCCAGTGGTGTTACCAGAGCCAGTACTCCTGTGATGATACGTGCAGAGGTAAGACAAGCATCAGTCATCATATCCTCTGAGTGATCTGTCAAAGCAGCTCAGTAAACAATGATTTATACTAAACATTCATCCATATCTTAAAGCTGCATTAAGCTATTTTTATCACTAAGGCAGAGAAAGTCATCTCCAAAACAAAAACAAATTACGCTACATCAAAGTATGAAGTTTCATTATTATTTATTAGCAAACAATTGTCTACTTACATATAGAGCAGACAGAGCGACATAATTATCCCCAAGGAGCCAGCTTCTTCATCAGCTTTTAGTCCTCTTTGTCTCCATCATTTCACACTAAGGTAACATGCATTCAGCTCCTTATCATCTTGTAAAATCAGAGCTGCCCACAGTTTTATATGGAGTTAGGTGAGAGCAGGAGGCACTCAATAAACTGGAATTAAGGCTGAAAAAGCAAAAGCAATCTTTTCTTGTATTTTAAACATCTGAGAGGCGATGGATTCAGTAAAACCTAAAAATTGATAATATCGCTGCTGCTGCTTTTTTCTGTTTCAGAGCCAGGCAACTGGGAAACTCAGTTTCCCAGATGTGGAGGACTACGACAGTCACCTATCAACATCGTCACGAGTAAAGCGCACCTTAACAGCGCCCTGGCACCCCTGGAGTTCATCGGTCACACCAACAGAATCAACATAACTGTAGAAAACAAAGGACACTCTGGTAACAAAGGGCATGTGTGTTTCTCCTGTCAGTCAAAGCAGAAAAACAATAAGGGATATTATATAGAAATGGTACATTTACTCAAGTATTGTCCTTAAGTACAGATTTGAGGCTCTCATGCTCAGGTGGCTATATTTTGGAGATTTTATACATTTCCTGCACTATATTGTATTTTTACTACACATCATTTGCTGTTGTTACCTTATAGATTACATTCAGCATGAGCTTATAAAATATTGATTTTTTTCATAAATTGCCTGATTTGATTTTAAATTATTTTATTCTTCCACCACTGATCATAGTGACAACACAGTATGAGACATTCCTCTTCCCCAAACAAATCTCCTCTTCCTCAGTCTAATTAGTAAGCTGCTCTTGTTAGATAAAATGAGTTTGTCACTCGTTCTATGAGATTCTCTGTTCTTGTAGCTCACTTTCATCTGCCGCAGTCAGTCCGTCTGACTGGAGGAGCTCTGCCAGGTCACTATAGAGCTGCACAGTTTCATTTCCACTGGGGAGTGAACGGGAGAGCGGGATCAGAGCACACTATCGATGGAGAGAGATTCCCCATGGAGGTAAATGGCACCAAGAACCAACACACTAGTTGCTATAGAAATAACAGAAGATAAACCCCAATGTAATAAAAAGGAGTATTAATCAGAAATGTTTTTCTGTATAGAGCCAAAATCCCTGTCCCTTCTCACACTAAATCAAGATAGTCTCAAATTTTTTAACCAGAAGACAGCTAAAGTTTTATGTTTGGTTTTTGTTTCTGTTCTCTACTATATGATAATTCAGATTTTTCTTTCTGTGTGCAGCTGCACATCGTCCACATCAAGGAGCCATACGGCTCTCTGACTGAAGCAGAACATGACATGGCTGGTATAGCTCTGCTCGCCTTCCTATTTGAGGTGCTCAGTTGTGATATATTCATCCTCACAATTCTGTAAAATATGAGATTTAATTGATAAATTCTGAGTCTAGTACAGAAAGATCTAATTCAGAAGTGTTGCAGTTTGTGTTTGGGAAGGCGTGAAAGTCTGGGGAACCAAATCAGGTGAGTAGGTGGATACTAAACTAGTTCAAAGATACAATCATGGGTAGCAGCTAGTAAGTACATAGTCAAAGTTACAACTCATGGAGTTGTGGTTACAAATCTAAGATATATTACTTCTACAAAAAAAAAAAAGGNAAAAAAAAAAAAGTACTTTACTTATAGTCAGGCTCAGAACTTATCAACCATCCTTGCACAAACAACCCTTTTAGGCTTCAGTGTGCCACTGAACATGTGTTGTATCTCTCTAAGCGCTGAACTGTTTCCCTCATAGGAAACAAGTGATGATAATCCTATTTTGGATTCAATCATAGCTGCTTTGGGACGCATACAAACCAATGGTATGATCTTTGTTCCTTAAATTATATAATGAAGATTTCTGTTTTACAAGTTCCAAGACTGAGACTTTAAATGAAACTCTTTTTTAAATCAACTTTCTCAGATCGCCTAATTTTAATTTCTTACACCTCCTCTCTTACTTCCTGTATTAAGGCAGCACGACGGTCATCCCAAACTTTCGACTCAGTGACCTCATCCCATCCGCAAAGGACATCCATAGTTACTATCGCTATGTGGGCTCCATGACAACACCAGGCTGTGAACAGGCAGTAGCTTGGACGGTGTTCCACAAGATGCTGCCCATCAGCAATCGACAGGTTTGCAATCAGAGGTTACTCAAGATTAAGAGTTTGTGATCCTATGGCATGCCCACAGATTGGTGACAAATGAACTCTTCCTGTTTGTGCACAAACCTGTGAACGTGTTGACTTTTGAGATAAAACACGGAAACTTTTCAAAGAACGTGAAGG
Source organism: Lucifuga dentata (assembly GCA_014773175.1). Lineage (NCBI taxonomy): Eukaryota > Metazoa > Chordata > Actinopteri > Ophidiiformes > Bythitidae > Lucifuga > Lucifuga dentata. The sequence goes on from VXCM01002286.1 coordinate 105,517, forward strand.
AGCAGAAAGGAAGAAATCATTATTGGCTTCTATAATGACTAAAATCCTGGTAAAGCAATTTTTGAATCATTAAGGCAAACTATATTTTCTACATTTAGACCATAAAAAAATTGCAATGTACCTTCAAAACTGTCATATCTGTCTCTCTAATGTATACACCCCCACACTCCTCCTCCAATATGTTTTATTTCTCTTCTTTCCAGCTCGTGGCGATAGCTCAGCAGTGTCGATTTTGGACAGGACAGCCCATGACTGACATCTTCCGACCAACGCAGCCTCTAGATGGCAGAGTTGTGTACCAGTCCAAGGCGTTTGCAGTTCAGCCTGGTGTCATCCACTTGTATTTTGCTCTTTTGTCACTTCTTGGAACAATGAGTCTGACACACTGAATCACTTTGATTATAATAACATTTATGCATAAAACAAAATGGCAACTACATTATACAAAAACTACAGCCTGATAACATCTAAGCTCAGGGTTGCTGTGAAGGAGTTTTCCACAATCGAGCTGCAATTGAAATATAAAAGAGCATCAAAGTGTATCATATTTTTAACCTGCTCAATTCTGTAAAAGATATTTTGACTTTCTATTGCTATTATAATCTCACACTTTGATGCTTAAATTCATGATCTTTGTCTTATGTATGATCATTGATTTTGCCTGACAAAAGATGTATGAGTGTGTGTGGATCAAATAGCAATACTGATTTTCTTAACCTGTATCTCAGCAACCTTATTTTTATTGACATTAGGCACCAATGTTTTTAAAATTTCCCGCACTATCACTTTGTGTGAATTTTTCTCTGATTTCAGTTAACATTTATTTTTCAACAAAGTAAATGTGTGATGAGAGAAAAACTTAAAAGTAGGGGTTTATGTGAATTAATATTTTACTTTAACTAACATAAACTGGGGGAAAATGTTTCTATTTCTCATTTACTTTGTCATGTATTGTTCATTTTAATAGTTCAGAGAGGGAAATGTAGAAATGAGATCAGACTAATAACACATTTTTATTAAACTAAATGAGTTTCAACTTTACACAGATGTGTGTGATTCTTTGTGGGGAAAAATTCATTCTCTTTTCAATATCTTTAACAGCATTAATTTGTAAATATTTACTATAGGTGTGTATGAAATTAGAATCAAGGCAAAATGAAATGCTAGTTGTACTATTAAAATCAATAAATGTACAGTACGAACTGATGAGTTTATTTTGAAGCTGGTATAATTACAAAGAGAGTTAATGGCTTCCTGTTGCTTTGTCATAGATTTCAAACATTCATTAGGCTTTAATAACCAATATACTGCCTGCATGATTATCTCACCATAACAGTCATCTTGAGCCCATGTTGGACGAGACAGACATGTAAATCCTCTTAGATATCCACATGTTGGAAATTAGGCAGCCACATGAATCAGGCAGTGAAAATACAGTTTTGACTGTTGTAATTGCCTCACCTTCTTTATGATTCGATATGATTTTTTTCCCCGACATTTCCACCTGTGCACTATGAATCTGTATTTTATATGACAAACAAAATTATGACAAAAACATACATGTTATACTGTATGTGCTTAAAGATAAAGATTAGTAATGTCTGAAAGGCAACATGGTTTAACTTGCAAATCCTAAATAATTCACTCCATCCTCAGTCTCACTGAGTTTTACATTTAAAACTTATTTCAGTAAACCTGATTCAAGATTTGCTTAAAATCAGTTGAGATCACTGTGCCTGTTTCTTGAGCCAGTTCCTCAGGTGCTCCACTTGTGCAGTGATGCTACTCTTAGCTGTGCCTCCAGGGGTGCTATACTGCTCCACACTGCTGGTGTAGTCCCACACTGAAGACACATCGCTCCCAAACAGAGGGCTAAAATGACAGTGTAGAAAAGAGAAAGGAAATTGAGAAAATCAAGGGCACTCTCCATGTATGTGTGTGTATGTGAGAGAGAGAAAGAAAGAGAGAGAGAGAGAGAGAGAGAGAGAGAGAGAGAGAGAGACTCACCTAATACTGCTCAGGTCTTCCACACTGAGTTGATTCAGGGGGATATTCTTGGATTCAGCCATAAACACAGCTTTACCAGAGACGCCATGGGCTTCTCTGAATGGCATCTGCAAAACAGGACAATACAGATGTTCCCTATTATACACAGATACATGGATGAAACCATTTTTACTTTTTTTCCTCCCAAAATGAAATGGCCAATTTTCTTTCATCTCTTCTTGATGTTAAATTGTCCTCTTGACTTGATACAGGTGTTGGCAAATCTCAATTGTCACCAGTTGCTTGCCCTGCCCTGCCCTGCCCTGCCCTGCCCAACCAGCAGGAGTCGCTAGTGCATTGTCGAGAACATGATCACTTACTGGGTTCCAATATGTGAACACTGACAACACAAAAAAGCCCAAAAGGCTTTAAGGCATAAAATGGATGGCAGAAAAAAAACAGCATGTTTATATATATATGTTGACAGCTGAGACAAATTAACCCAGTACTGTCGTGATCTTGGTAGAGTCTTGAGAAAATCCACACAGCACCATTAGATGGAACACACACTTTTTGATAACATCCTTTGCAGAACGTTTGAGTGGAAACACACCTAAAGAATACTCACTCCCTTTCTCACAAGGTAGTAGGCCAGGTCAGTAGCCAACATGTCGGGACTGAGGGCCGCTTCCATCACACTCTGGTTGATCTGAAACACAGCCAGAGAAATGTGATCGACTGAAGCAAAATCTTTCAGTCATTTTTCTCTTTTGAAGGACTACAGATCTAAAATTTCAGTGGATCAAACCTCTCACCTTGAGCGTGGACATGACTCCAGTCGTCACCTGGAGCACAGCATGAACAGTATCGTAGCAGTCAAACATGGCCTCCTTATCCTCCTGCAGAAGGATTACAAAAACGGACAAAAAATAGAAAGAATAAGGGAATAGTTCATAGAAAAACGTGCTGCCCTCATGATGTGAAAACACACATGTTCTACCTGCAGGTCTTTGTTGTAAGTACTGGGGAGGCCCTTCAGTGTCATCATAAATCCTGCACACTGAAATAAATACAGTATAAAAGCTTGATTTCATGGAAAATGTGTAACAAGTCTCATAAATGACAACAACAGTAACATGTCACAGCCCAGCAAGTCTGATAATGGCACTTGTCTTCTGAAAGGTCAAAAGTAGATTCCAAAATGGTCTGAACAGAAAACTGAACATTATCTCCACATCTGAACCATGGGATTCAGGTTAAAAGTGGTAAATTGGGGTCTTCAATAAACAGATACATCAAATGATTAGGTAAAAATGGAGGTCTTACTCTGCCAAAGACACGACCTGCTTTGCTCCTGATCAGCTCCAGACTGTCAGCGTTCTTCTTTTGGGGCATCAGACTGCTGCCTGTACTACACATACATACACACAAACAGAACATTTCTGAAAACTCTGATTATATGACTTGTACACTGTTGCTCAATGCTTAGAATAATAAGCTGGAGGAGTTTTGTGTCCATCCAAGCCTTGTACCAGTCTTAAATTCACATTCAGTTTATATTTTACTTTGCTAATAAAAGTGAAAAGATATATTGACTGTGCACTAATGCCCCACTACCAAAATAATGAGGTGTTGAAATTTCTTTATATCCGTTTAGCTTATAATATAAGCAGAATGTTTCAGAATCTAGCTGTGAGATGAGGCGGTGGGGCAGGACTCAATGCACTGTAAGATGTTTGGAAATGCACCAAAACTACAAATTGGCTTTAAAAAGAAGAATAAAGAGTGTTTGAGTACACAAATGGCAAAATGATTGCTGCTAAGAACATACTGTATTTCTTCTTTTCCTTTCGGCTTTCCCTTCAGGGGTCACCACAGCGAATCATCTGCCTCCATCTA
>VXCM01002287.1:0-11816 GCA_014773175.1 Lucifuga dentata
CCTCACCAAACTGGTGAGGGCATAAAATGCAAATATAAAAAATTCCCATTATATAAAATATTTGAAATGAATAAATAAAATAAAATAAAATAAAATTATATATCTATATCTATATATATAGATATAGATATATATACACATATATTTATATAGTAACAAACAAACGAATATACTGATATACATCCATAAAGAATTGTCTTTAACAAAAGAAAAACTAAAAAGTTGCCAGGGGGTAGCTTTAAGATGTAAATTAAACAAAAAATCATTCAAAAAAAAAAAAGCAAACATTATAAGTTTTCATAGCTTTTCCTGTTTGTACTTCTACAAAAGATTGAAACATGTTTTTAGATTTCCTTCACCAAGGCAGGAAAAAAGGCTTATTGTTTAAGAACTTACACTTATGGATATGAAATTTTGAAAAAAAAAAAAAGATTTTTTTATATAAAATTTATTGTCATCTTCAGTATCTGGGTCAAGGAAACCAAATAATACAGTTTCCCATTTAAAGGAAAAATTATTACAGACTTTGGATATAATAAAAGCGTTAAATACTGCACTTCCAAAATTTTCTGGAGACATTTTTCTTTCTTTTCCTGGAGGTATTTGTTTATTACTTGGAGGACGTACAGACGCAACAACTACGTCATACGTCGTCTTACGTAGCGTCGCCATATCTTCTGCAATGGCTTCCGTTTTCTTTGCTGCAGCCTTGTGAAAAATGGAATATAGTTTAGTTTATTTGTCAGCAGTATTTAAAAGCCAGCAGGGCAGAGGCAGCGCGGAGTGTGTGAGGAGAGGAGCGAAGCTGTGTCAGAATGCTGTTATTTGAACTCCCTGAGGATGTTCTTTACCATCTCCTGACATATTTGGACTACAAATCTCTCAGCCGCCTGTCCCAAGTTTGTAAAACAGTTTATCACTTCGTGAACCGGGACGTCGTGTGGAGAACGATTGCTAAAGGGCTTTTAAACACTGGAATCACTCGATATGGGACAGACATGTAAGATAAGAGATGAACTTTAAGAGAGATTTGTGTTTTAACTGGCTTTGTTTACAGTTAGCTTCCTGTAGCAGCTAGCTTTGTTTACCAGCTAGCTTAGCTTTAGCCTAAACAGCTTTAACAGTATTTGACAGTTAATACTGGAACCCACCGTTAGTCAGTTTATATATATTTTATGTTTTAGACCAACATGTATAGCAGTACTGGTTTCACACGTGTAACTTGGTCTTTAATACTCAAAAAAAAAAAAAAAAANAAAAAAAAAAAAAAAAAATCCATAGCACCAGGCTCCATTTGTGACTGCCATGTTTGGTCAAAGTTAACATGGCGATATTATCCAAAAACCAAAGTTTAAAGGTTTGTAGTTGCGGCAAACCAAATGTAAAAAATATTGACTCATTTCACAATACCATATGGATCTTGATGTTGTCATTTATTCCTGCTCAAGAATTACTTCATTGAGCTCTGTCAGTTTCAATGCATAAACAGCATAAACCTGGCATTTGATTGATAACTTATTGGCCTGACACATAAGGACGTGAACAAGGGCTATAACAGCTATTGTAAAAAATAGTAATATAATAATAGTAATAATAATAATAATAATAATATGGCTTCTTAGGTTTTTGTTTTGCACATCAGCTCTGTTAATTTGATCAAAGTGACATACAAGTTCCAGAAGTACACAAGGGTCTATAAGTTGTAAAAGATAGACAAACAAAGTGCACAGTGCACACATATTATTTGACATCATAGCAGCTAACCATGATTTTTATTATGGCTTTAACATTGTTCCACACTCATCCTACTCACATGATTTGCCTCACTCAGACTTCCATCCTTTCCCAAATGTGAGAAAGCATTTAGCTGGGACCTTGCATTCTTCAAATTTTCTCCAATTGAAATTCTATGAAACTGGGATAAAAATCTATCAGCATAATTGATAGTGTATCTAGTTGAAAGGAAATTATGTTGAGAAATAAAAACTTGCAGTATCTCTGAGTTAAACATTTCTAAATGCACAGATGCAATAGTTATAACTTTTGGTGATGTGATTATATTTGGGGACCTGCTGGCGGTCTACCCAATTAGTGTTGTATCATAATGTCATTTTGTATAATCAAAAATTACTCCTTCACTGAGAATCACTGATTTCATTTGATATTTTATGATAAATGAATATACATTTATGAAAAAATCAAGGATCTGCTTGTCAATTTCTACTTTTGCCCTGCCACCACATAGATTTTCATAAGAATAAAGCCCAATCTAGAGCCGAGTCATGTTGAGCAACAATTATATGACAGGAAGAAACTAGGGCATTGAGAGTCAGTTTCTCAGACTGACTCACAGACTCTGCTGAGAGCGCCAAGGCCCCACATCCTGTAGATCCTTGCCGTGAGAGAGTTGCAAGCTGCTTCATCCTGCTTTGAGTCCTCCCCCTCTGGCATGGGGTTGCTGAACACATGTGAATGCATATGCTACTGCTCTGGATGGTGTTAGCTGACACCTCAGACTGGCCTTGCATCGCTGTCAGTGCCAGCATCTTCAACATAGCTGTAGCCATATGTTAATCTGCTTTAAAATCTCATCTAATAGCATTGAAATTTAACTGTCATTGCAGATATCCTCACATCCCGCTGAAAGAGAGAGTGAAAATAGCTCAAAACTGGTATGATGGTGCCTGCAAACTGTCAACTCCTCTCAGCTGGAAAATAAAGTAAGTGAATGATACTGCATGAAAGCTGAAAAAACATTGATGCTCTTTCCTCCATATCAGTTAGAAAACCTGCTGTACAATGCAGTAAACACAGACAGAATATAGGATTTACGGCTTTTATACAATATAATGTGCATTCTGTTTCGGTCTAATCTCATGGGTCTAAATACAAAGAACAGATTTTAGCTCCACTGATGCTCTCAACTTCCATGAGTCTGTGCACTTTTATTGTCTGGAGTAGAGCCGACACCAGAAATGAATCAACAGTCATCAAGCTAATTTGTTATGAGTTTTTATGTGTCTCTTTAATTACGTATCCTTTTCTTTTTTAGACTCCTTCCATGGTTGCAGCTGGATGGGAACTTGTTGTTTCTGTCTCAAGCTGCGGACATTGGAGTGTACTCTCTCAGGCAAGATAACGGCAGGCTCCAGCGCAAACCGGTCACCTTCTACTCAGGCCACAAGGGTGACGTGTGTCACTTTGCTCTTACGGATTCTCACCTGATCAGCGGTGGAAGGTATTCGCTTATACGTAGTTTCTTTATCTTGTGACTTGGAAGAAAGAGAGCAGATATGCAGAGATAAATGGCTAGTCCTAATCACTCCTTTCTCCGTCAGTGATGGCAAGATCCTGGTCCACAGCAGGAGGAGCGATGTTTCAGTGGAGTTAGCAGGACATAACCAGGAAGTCACCTGCCTGGACTCCAGAGACGGACTCATCATCAGTGGATCCAGAGACCGAACCGCTCGGGTCAGATCACCTCTACAATTCTGTTTCATTGTCCCAATAACAAAGTGCTAGTAATCTTTCCATGAAAAAAAAAAGCATGAAACTCACTGCTGTGGGATATGAGCGGGGTAAACTTTCCAAACTCAGAGCCAGAAAACTTTACACTTCACTTTATATTCAGTTATCACACGCTTTATTATCCAATGAAGAAAATCTTTGTGCAAATAAGTTTCTGGTGTTTGTGTTTACTTTGTAAAATACTTACTGGTGTTTTTCTGTCATTTCTAATCTAGATTTGGACTTTGGCTTCCAATTGCCCCAGAGACACAATTCCCTTATATGACAGAGTTTGGTCTGTGGCCATTAATCCTACACTGAGGTAAGCATTTGCATCTATCAGGCTATTTTTTTACAGTTTATTGCAGGTTAAAATGTTATAATCATAATAATAATAATAACTTTATTTGTATAGCACCTTTCAAAACAAAGTTACAAGGTGCTTAACAAACAATTGAATACAATAAAAAAATAGAACAGTAATAAAAACAGTATACAAATTAAAATAAAAACAGTAATATATAGCAAACAACATTTAGCACCAGTTAAGGAAAAGCCTTATAATAAAAGTAACTTTTAAGATGAGTTTTAAAGGAAGACACTAATTTTGCTGATCTGAGATCCTCTGACAGGGAGTTCCAAAATATAATTATACATATACAGTAAATAAAATATACATTATATATAAAATTATACACAGTACACACCACTGAAACTGATAGACACTATTTACATTGTCTTGTTAGGTGATTGCTGCTGCGATTTAGTGTTATTCACAAATACGCTTTAGTCTTTAATCACAGACTTAATGCTGTAATGTATAATGCAGTACCGGAGCGATTGGTTAGGCTTTTCATTTGCAGTATACCAACCGATCAATTAGCAAAAGAAATTTTTATGAATATTGGTCAACTTCAAGTCTTTTTAGTTGTGGACAGTTTTACTTTGCAAAATTCTTTCTACCTGTGGTTTTGAAGTGTCTTTGATTTCTCAGCCATGTTCACACCCAGACACTTAATCTCACACACACACACACACACACACACACACACACACACACACACCACTGATGACCGCAGGCAGACAGATGCACAGGGCTGTAACAGTATCCTTACTTTCACCTGCTAGCCCAGCAGAGAGGCAGGTGATCTGTCCATCTGGCTACGAAGTGGAAACATCACAGGTCTGAGGCGGTTTCTCGTGTCAGAGACTAACTCGTCTGTTCTCGACAGCTTCATGATTAATTAAAACACATGTTATTATAATGTCAGGCACCGTTATTTTCAAGTAAGCATGTTAAGGTGCTCACACTAACTGTAGAAGCAGGTTAGTCTTACTATATGACAGCTTTGATATTTTACCCTTTAGTTAGAAAAAGGCTAAGTGATAAATAATCTTTGCACACCTGAATAGAAAAAGATAAGTGTGTGCTGAGAAGCTTGATGAAAATCATGAGATCATAATATGGCTTTGAGTAAATGGTGCAATGGACCAGATCTGACAGTGTGGAGGAGCTTCTTCACCTCTTCCCATAGAACTGAAAGAAAAAAGTAATACATGATAGATTTGTCCAAAAAACCCTCCATTGGGTGTATGTGCCAAAGACAACAGCTGAAACAGAATCCATGAGTTGCAGCTTCTTAGTTACTGGTCCACATCCTTGTACTTCTGTTCTTATGACTGCTATGTTCATTCCTTATCCCTAACCTTACCCTTAAATCTAGCCCTAATTTTAATCTTAACCCTAAACCAACTTTATCCCTTACTTAATTTATACCCATTCATCACCATTTTTGTCCGGAACCTAAAGCCTAAAGCCTGATCCTTACTTTGGACCTTTCAGTAAGCGCAAACAAACATTTCTCCCTTTATGAGCCTGTTTCACACATGAACACAAGAATAAGGAAGGAAGTCGAACAGCACGATCGTGCATGGTGGCCCTGGCTGTCTCGTCCAGGTCGAGGAGAGTCTCAGAGATCTGAGAGAAACAGGCCGATTATCCACATCATTAATTCTTCAATTTGCTGGCTGAAATAGCAGGCCGTGCCTCAGCCTGCCGCCCCCTCATAATGGAAACCTGCTCCCTGCCTCACACTGACCAGCGGCCTGGTTAATTAAAACTCCTCTGGAAACCAGGTGTCAGCTCACTGATAAACCTATTAAACCTCCTTCTGCCCAGCAGAAAGAAACTCACTAGCTGGTAGGTGCCAGCGTATTGAACGGAAAACACTCCGCACTGTTTTCTTATTTCAGCTGTTAAAGCAAAAGCCAATCCTCGTTACAAAGCCCGTGAGGGAGCAAACCATGCTAAGTGGATTGTTGCACAGTGTAATGATGAGGAAAGTGCTGTCGCCATGTGTGGAAGTGACTGACTATAATATATGATCTGCTGTGAACTTAAACGTAGAGTTTTGTGAAAAATCTAAACGTATATCTGATCATCACTGTCATACTGGTTTGGGATTCAGTAGCTTTGTAGCAAATGTGAATCTAGTGTTGAATCTGCTTATCCACTAGAAATCCTCAAGTCCCTCATTCAGCAGTAACAAAATAGCCTTCATCAGTTTTAAGTAAGAAAAGTTATAACTGACTTAATATTTGAGTCATAAATCAGGGTTGTTATGAAACAGACACCAGATGTAGCAGATAGAGAGGAGTTTTATTTCAGTTTATTTTACTGTTTAGCTAAATGAATCCCTTAATGTACACTGCCCATTCTTAATAAAATAAAAAAGAGAATAGATAATAGACTGAATGAGAGATTTGTTAGCATTATAGCTTAACTGATTAGGCTGTGCCCCATTTAGTTTGTAAATACAGTACTACCACAGGAAAAAAATTCCGGGTAAAATGCTGAATAATTGTAAATGTAATGTCTGTTTGTCTGCAGGAAACCTCATTAGCTGAACTTTAGTCTCTAACACACACCCGACAAGGTTTTTCATCAGAGGGCTGATTCTCTTCCCAGATGTTCCACAACTCAAGACAGGTGTTGTAATTCACCCTCTTTAACAGTTTGTGGTATTTGCTCCATGTGCCACTTTGACAGAGTTTGCGAGATGTTTTAAGGTTGTTTTAGAGTGACGGAGGTAAATGTGGCCTGACTCCGCACCATGCCTTCTGCCTCAGAACAGGGGGAAAAAGAGGGAGAGCAGCTCGAGTTAGAAATGGAATTGTTCCTGCTTCACGCTCGAAGAATCGGAAGGCAAAAGAGCGAGAGGGTTGAATAGCTTGAGCAGTGGATGTTGTATTGCCTGTCACCGTTAACAAAGTGTGGTTAGAGTTTTAATGATGGTATGTCAAATCTGATATGTAGCCCTCTAGAGTTTCCATGCATGTGTTGTAATCTTCAGAAACGGCATTATTTAATTTTCTAAGCTGCTTGATTTGTTTGCTTTGGGTATCAAAGTGGTGGCTTGAGCAAACTTGCATCTGCTGATAGTGTGTTTAGTTTCAGTTTTTCACTTAAGGACAGCTTGAAAATGTCTAAATAGAGTCTTACCAGTGGCATAAAATCAATTTAAAGGACTATACCACCCACTTTGCATGTTTGAGCCTAATGTATTCAATTTTCATACACATAAGGTTACTGACAACCATTTCCTGAAGAATACCGCTGTATCAGCTTTCCTGATATTTTGCAAAATCTCAATCTTTCAAAATCAAGTATTCAAGCGATTAACACACCTTAAAGATCGATGTTTCGCCTGCTAATAGTTATGTTATGAAGTCACGATTGTTTAAATTTTTCCATAAATGCAGGTCTTCTTTTGGGACTATATTCCCCGATGGAGGCATACATTCACTCCACGCTTTTTATTGCGCTTAAATGCTAAAATGACGCAACTTCGAAAAAAACCCTGAATACACGTCTTGTTGGTGATGATGGATTACCTATCCCAAGAACGTTTACAGTATCAACAAGTTGATTTTAATAGCAGAATGAACTGAAACCAATGGAGGTCTGGAAGGTAGGAAAAACATTTTTAATTCAGCGTTCCAGTAGTATGCTTTGGGAAATGATTGTCAGTAGCGTTGGATGATTTGTATGAAAGCAATTAATTAGCAATTAGCGATTTGTATGCAAATTGAATATATTAGGCTCAAATATGAAAAATGGATGGTATGGTCCTTTAAGCTTCATTTGTATAATGCTACGCAATGCAGCAAAAAGTAAAACAAAGGAAAATAAAACACAACAAACCATAAAAAAATTAACCAAATTTCACACAAAAAAAAAATTCCAACAACTAAAGGCAATGCTAAAGAAGCTTAAGTTTCCTCATTAAGTAATCAAAATATTTTTTATACTACATTATGCATAGTCAGCCTCTTCCAAATGAATGAGGGATTCAGACCTCCTCCTCTGTCTCCTGTCTGATGTTTGAGGTTCATCTTAGAGGAAAGTTATGGTTTGACAATGACAGTTAGTTGCTTATTTTAGCGTAAATTAACAGATTGAAGCGAAGTTTGTTTACCTTCCATAACAGCCCATGTGGGTGGAGGAGTTCAACATGTCCATGTGGCCTAAAAATAAATCTGGTCTCAGCTCTGCTTCCACTGTCAACAAAAGGATCAATTCACTCCATAGGCTGCAGCTGATATAATTTATTACAAAAACCTTGAAGCTCTTTTATCAGTTAATTGTTCCATTTCTTTTGTGAAGTGAAGTTTGGGAGTTTCATAAATTGGATCAAATTGAAATGTTTCATAGGATGTTTTTGAAACGATTGTTACATGTGAACTGCAAACTGTACTGTTTATGGTGAGTGAGGCAGATATAAGCCAGACAGAAAGTAAATACATGCATGATAAATTTCTGGGTGCATTTAGTAAGTGGCAGTACTAAGAGAATTTCATACTTTATGTTATGTTTAGCTTACTTAACAAATGGTCTAACAATGGTGTTTATGAGTTTAAATGGGTTCTTAAAGTTAAGAATATTCTTGATGAATGTGGGCTATCTTATTTATGGTATGATACTGCAAGTCTTAATTCTGAATAGATTTCAGACTAAAAAAATATGGATTTACAGATTTGGCATGATGAATTATATAGTAACCCTTTATGTGACACTTACAGATTATTTAAAGTTGATTTTGAGAGTTATCTTAGTGTGTTGAGCCCAGTTAAAAGAATTTATATGTCTAAATATCAGCGTGGGAGTCGTACTGTACCTGTTTCTGAGTGTAGATATGTATGTGTAAATACACTCAAAATATACTTTGTGTTTGACAGGTGACCAAGGAAATGAGTTTCACTATGTGCTTATTACAAATTTAAGAAGCTTATGGGCACAGTGTTAAAGTTTTGTTTAAGTTGGTTAAGTTCATTAAGAAAATATTGTGCAGATTTTGATTTCTAAATATAATTAACCTTTATGTATGTGGAGAGTTTTGGTTTCTATGTTTGATTGTACGCTGGTTGTTGCTTGTTTGTGTGTTGTTTTTTTCGTTCCTTATACCCTGGAGAGGGTCTACAGGAAAATAAATGAATACTAAATAATACTAAGTTAGCTATCTGAGAACAAAGTGGATTGGTGACTAGTAACTGAGAAGATATTTATTCTATGTGAGAGATATTAGATTTATCATACTATCATCACTGGTCTTGACAACTCCCTTAATGTGACTTTTTAAAATACTTGACTTTGATCTCAGGCATGGCAGTTCCTTAGCATATCCATTCCCATAGTTACCATACTCAAGAAAAATGCCCATTTTAGGTCAGTCAGTATGTTTACATGCACGCTATAGTATTTAGCTGAATTGCGACTAAGGTAATAATGTGAGTTAAATGTACAGGTAGATGGAATTAACTGGACTCTACAGTTTTCCATGCATGACATGTTGCGGAATCGGAGTATTCGGAGAGTCCACCAGTTGAAGAAATACATGCAGAGGTGGCTTACTCTGATTTACATGCCTGAATAAATCAATTTTGGCATAAGCAACTGTAGGTTTCTCACTTAGGAGTCAACTTACTCCTATTTATGCCGATTTCATTCTAATTAAGATATATATAACATTTGAAAAAAAAAGATTTATTGCCTCAATCACAGTATAATGGAAGTTTTAATGTGTGTTCTGATCGTCCAAACCTGATAATCTACAGACTTTACACCACTCCATCCACCTCGCACGTACACGTCCACACCTCATCCCACCTCAGTTTCCATCACCGTCTTTCCGTTGTTCCAGCCGATGTCATCTCAAGGTCTGTTATTGTGTCTTTGGTGAAATGCCAAGGCTGGAGCAGGACAGCCAGCATGGAAAAAAGATTGATCCCATCAGTGGGCATCAACCTTGACCTTTTTTTTTCTTTTCCAGATTGCTTTTCTCAGCCGTATTCCACTATCCCACACTATGTTGAACGGGGTTATTGAAGTATGGTAAAGCACTCTGGGAGGTAGTAAGGTTCAGATATTGTCACTTGTTTCAAACTGTGTTTTCTGTGTCTGTTTTTATCCATCTGTGCTGAAATCTCTGACTGAATACTGGATTTTTATTGGTTCCTCTGATCATAATACTGACAGCTTCTGCTGTTTGGTATGTTGATTATTAGAATTATTACTTTATATTACTTGCATGTTTTCCTCTCATTTTCATGTCTGCTCTGTGTGTCCAGTCACACCCTTGGATGAATGCAAAACTAAAATTTTAAACTTATTTCTAAGTTATTTTATTTACTTATTTTTACTTACTTTTAAAGGAAACTTTTAAAGAAAACAAGTTTGATAGATTCCTTAAATCTTTGCCAAAATGGCACATGGATGCAGCAGTTTTCTCAAACGTATCTAAGAATTCAAATTTCAAAGTCAAGAATGAAGAAAAAAATGGATTAATTTTTCTTTTTAATTGAAATTTTTTACTTCAAATGTATTAAGTCCATCATCTCACTTTGCTATTTGTGCAACAAAAATACATTGTGCCTCAGATAAGTCTTGCAACTTTTTTCTATTAAATAAAGACACATAGGTCTGAAACTAGATTTTGCAGTTTAAATGGCAATAAATTAATAATTGAAGTAGAAAAAGACGCCGATTTTAGCCAACATAGAGATTGCAGGTCAGTATAAATGATGAGTGTTACATCCCCCTCGTGTTAATGTCGGTCTCTCTCTCTCTCTCTCTCTCTCATCTCTATCATCTCTATCTATCTCCTGCTGTATTCTTAAAGTCTGCAGGTCCAGGCAGTAGAATTAGTAGGAAGTGGGGCAGGTGGTTTGCTAATAGTTGACTGAGGTGTTTCCTGCAGACCTGCTTTCATTCAAACAAGACAGGACAGGTAGAAAGTCTGGGTTTGGCCGACTGCAGAGCTGCAGTGGCAGGTCAGCGCTCACCCTGAGTGTGGAGTCATGGTTGATAGGGTTTCCTGCTGGATGAACCTGGATTTTAGTCCAGCGGTCGCCAGCTAGCATGAGATTTAGGTTTAATGTGTGAGAAGAAGGTGTGGGTTTAATTAAACATTTTTTTCACGGATTTCCAATCTGTTGCCAAGTCACAAGGGGCATGATTTATTGGGATAGCAGTAGTGGAAAGCATTTTTTTAGGAATCCCAAAGCCGGAATCTCTGTTATTCTCTTAGGCTGGCTCACATGCTAAGCATTGAGCGTTGCGTTGACCTGGCCGTTCCATTATTGTGTATTGGGAGCTGAGCAGTGACTCCTAACATCGCGTCACACCACCTTGAACGCCGCGCAACGCTCAGATTCTCCGTTTTGATGTGGCGCTCAAAGTTCATTTAAATGAACTTTGACCTTTCTGACACTGACCTTTCCAACGTGCAACCAATCAGAGCGCTGCTGTATGTCATGTAACCAGAAGCGCCACAACAATGGAGGAGGAGCTTATAATCTGTAGAGTATACAACACAACNAAAAAAAAAAAAAAAAAAAGGCGCTTGCTTGGCAAAATGTCAGCAGTCAGGTACGTCAGGTTTGGAAATTGTTAATATAGCGTCTGAAATGTGAGGTTTCGTGCACCACATTCACAGTTTTTTTTCGCTTTTCTTCTCCTAATAAGAAGAGGTTGTTGTTTTTTTTGTTTGTTTTTTTTTGGTTTTTTTTGGCGATGTCCATGTTGCTACCTGAGTTGGCTGTTCATTTGACTTTGATGCTCTCTCATACCAAGTACGAGCTAATAACGTCAGGAGTCAGGACATGGAGACGTGCCAGTTTCTTGCCAAGCTAGGTGGGTATCCTGACTGGGGTGGGTCAGGCTACACTGACCGCTAGTGTAGAAAAGGGGGGGCTGGGCAGAAGCCACTGAAGGGAGAAGCTACCCTGAGGAGAGGTGAGAAGGGGGGTGG
>VXCM01002287.1:12206-24411 GCA_014773175.1 Lucifuga dentata
CCACCCCGCCACCCACCCTCACACACTCCAATTTCACCCCCACTGCTCTGCCCCACTCAACCGCAAGAAAAAGCCCGAAATTCATGTCTTTCTCTTTGGTCTCTCCCGAGCCGTCCCTGTGGCTCAGGAGTCAAGAATTCAATTAGTTAAAAAAAGAGAAGAAAAGAGCGAGGCTGCAACAATGCAGCGATAAGGGGGCAGAATGTGCGTTCCCACACGCTAAATACAGGGCGCTTTCCCTGGGGCCCACAGAGCCAGAGGACCCGCACCGCAGGAGGCGAGAATAATCACAGCTCCCTCTGAACCCCCTCATTACACACACACACACACACACACTTTACATTCCTTACACACATAGATATGTTCATGCAGACACACATTGCAGGCAGACATTCCCTTGAAGATAGACACACCTTGCAGAGCTGCCCCACACTTAGGACACACGTAAACACAAACTGAGAGGACATGTACACACATGGATTCACATCAGAAACACACACAACACACCACATAAAGACCTTTCATTACATGCTGGCCTCATACAGGTGTTCTCAGGTTTACCAGGAAGAGTGTTTTCATGTAGCTGGTTTACAAGAAGTTTAGCCTTCTGCTGGACATGACACAAATACACACGAGCAGTCCAAGTCTGCATGTAGCACGAAACACACACATGTACTTATGTTCTCAGCTTGAGAAGCTTCATTCTTGTGTAATCACAAAATCGAGCGTTCAGAGTGAAAAGTGTGAAAAGCCATAAAAATTTATTTGTTTCTGTGAGCCTTGTTGACATAAATTATTATTACAGTGTGTCTCATCTGATTTAGAGACCCAACAAAACTGGATTTTTAAATATTTGAGAAGAAAGGAAAATCCGATAACAATATATTAGCTTTTTTTTTTCTAATCGAAACATAACTTTTTGAAAAAGATCTCAATGTGGATATTATGAGTCGTGACAAAGACAAGTAGTGAGACAGCATTTATTATATTTGGACAAATAAAAAAACCTTTAAAAACCATACCATCCTTTTTTCATGTTTGAGCCTCATATATTAAATTTTAATACACGTAAGGTTATTGACAATCAATTCTCAAAGCATACTACTGGAACGGTAAACTCAAAATGTTTTTCNGTATTCAGGTTTTTTTTTTTTTTTCGAAGTTTCATAATTTAAACACAATAAAAAGTGTAGAGTGAATGTATGCCTCCACCGGGGAATATAGTCCCAAAAGAGGAGCTGCATTTATCGAAAAATTTAAAGGACCATGACTGCATAACTATTAGCAGGAGAAACATCAATTTTTAAGGTGGGTGTATCGCTTGAATATTTGATTTTGAAAGATTAAGAGATTTTGCAAAATATCAGGAAAACTGAAATACAGTTTTATCCTTTGGGAAATGACTGTCAGTAACATAACATGTATGACAATTGAATATATTAGGCTCAAACATGCAAAATGGGTGGTATGGTCCTTTAATTATCAATGGTGACAGGAACAGTAAATATCAAAGTAATTTCTTACTTAAGTGGAAATGAAATTATAAATACTACCAGTAATTAAAAAGACAAATACAAAAAAATTATTAAGCTTTAATAAGGAAGTAAGGGTGAAATAGATTTAAATGCATCCTATACAGTATTTATGAACTACAATTTCTTTATGATATCTGCCAACATATGTTCATATAGGAACGTATTGGTCAATAATATCAAAATAAATGGCTCAGATGGTTGTCTTATTGGTTATTTAAACTGATTGACATTTATCGATATTCATTTTGCAGTTTCATACAAGTCGAATATTTTGAAGAAACAGGTCAAAACGGTTGTGATTTTATCCAAAAATGATTAGTGGATCTCTCTTCGTTAAAGTTGTAGTTTGAGTTGAGTTTGCAGGCATGGGTTGACGGTAACGGGGTGAGAGTGTGTGATATGTATTGGTGGCGGTGTTATTCATACAGCACATTATCCTAATGAGCGTCACTCCCACCACATTTTCAGCAGCAAAGTGCTCTGTGATCACCCAAGCTCTGCTTCTAGCGGATCCCAATTTAAAACTTGTCAGTCGCGCTCCTTGGTGACCCCAACCATAGAAACACAACACACACACACACACACACACACACACACACACACACACACNCCCCAACCATAGAAACACAACACACACACACACACACACACACACAATCAATGAGACTTCTTTGATTGACTTGGACAAAAACTCAGCTAGATTGGGTCAAATTATTTTGTAATCATTTTTTCAGTTAGACTAGTCTTGGCATAGAAAGGCTGGAAACAGGTGACTCGTAGGCTACAGGTTGCTGCTTTCTCATTTATTTAAGATGCTGTTTGGTTTCAGGTTGTTTTCAATAAAAAAGATGACCTTTAAGATCATTTTTCAACCTCAGTTTTTCCATAATCTTCAGTAATTCTATTTGTTGTTGAAAAGCAACTATTTCGAAGTATTTTTCTGTTTTTGGGAAACCGTTCAACACAGTGTGATGTGGTGCTGTTATGACATTAGCATAACAAATAAAATAGATTAGTGATTTTTTAAAATTATGCATTAGTGATAAAACATTTAATCAATTATTTGGTTGTCAGAAAATTAATAAATTTAGCAATAATCAGTTTAGGCAATCAAATGAGATATCAATCATTTGCAGGTTAGAGATGAATAAGTCATGTAAACTGGAAACTTGTGATGTGCATTTGTCATTATTTTTGACATTTTATAGACAAAATGATTGATAATAAAAATAACCAGTAGACTGATAGCATAAATAATAATTCTACATCCCTACCATCCATTCAATATCAGCTTATGGCATCTAAGAGAAACTAAAAATGTAATAAAATGCATTTTTAGATGGGTTGAATGCATTGAATGATGCCAGTTTCTTTACATCCTCAATCAAAACTGAGGATGTAAAGAAAGTGTCACCAGTTAACATTGCGTTATGATCTTTTTATGATTATGAAGCAGTTTGTCACATTAACAGATTTAATATGGTTTTTAAGAAATTTAGAGCAACATTTTGGCTCATTGTTATTGGTTGCTGCAAAAGTTTTAATGCAAATAAGGCCTTAAAGTCTCTTTGTCATTGATTTCAAACGTGATTCTAAAATCAGCTGGATAAGATCGGCGTGGGTGTCTCCTCCAGTTTGGACAGTTGCGGACCGTCCTGGTCTGTTCCAGCCGACTGAACAGAGCCGAGGGGCCGGCTGAGGAATGTCCTGGTGACCCTAGAACCAGGAGGCACAAACANGGGGGGGGGGGGGGATGGAAGGATAGGGTCTGGGCGTATATCTGCGTATTTGTGTGTGTTCATGCATAAGTGTGTATGTGTAAGAAAGAGAAAGTGCATGTTTGTGTGCATGCATAAGTTTGACCATGCATATCAGAGTGTAAGAAAGGGGCAGAGAGAGAGAGAGTGTGTGTGTGTGTGTCAGCGGGGGTCAGCACTTGCTATTGTCCCCCCCTCCCTGACCAATATAAAAGCATCATAACCCTTTGAGCTCAGACATATTTAGAAAGCAGATAAAGCACTTTTTACAAACTAGATACACGTTGGGCACAAAGCCCGGGGTCAAGCGCAACAAATTAACAACCCTTTTTCTGATGGGGGGGTNCGGGGCAGAGCTAAACCGCCCCTGGAGTCCAGAGCCAAATGCCTCCACATTCCCAGAGCTGGGATCTGGGCTGTTCTCTTCCATTCATCTGTAATTGGTCCTGGGGGCAGAGTCTGAGATAAATAGTGACTTACTTTTTGTGTTTGTATTATGTCCCCTTAATAGAAGAGTTGTTTGGAATTCCTTAATTCTAACAAAAGTCAAGACGGGCCATTGATGTCTGCGGACCATTTTGAAAAGGCGAGAATTTTAAGTCATTTGTCACATTGGGTCACAAGTCCCAACCCAGGCTGTGGAATCTTTGCATGTTTGCCTCATTATTTTACACTTTGTAATCCTTGCTTTTTAAAATTTTATTTCATTTATTTATTATTTTTTTTAAATTTGGAATAGAGGTGTTGAGCTTGGAGTACAATTTTACTGTCACAAAATTGGGATTGTTGGTCTCTTTTTTTTTAATGATGTCATTGATTTAACATGGTGTACCGACTATTATTGTCCGATGTAGAATCAGCTTTGCGTTGTCTTCAAATTCGTTTGAGTTTTTGTTGTTCATGACATTATAAAATGATGACGCAGTCATTTTTATGCTGATATTCTACAGTTAAGTAAATAGTGCTGAACAAGAAAACATTGCTCATCATTTCCGGTACCTGACAAGTTGGCGTTACTGATACAGATTAAAATTAATATAAAAAATAATTATTGTTGTGACTTCATTGATACTTTACAATAATTTAAACTCATGCTCATCCCATTGAGCTAAATGTGTTTCATAATTTAAGAAGACTAAAATATACTATTTTAATATTAGATTTTTAATATTATTTTATATTTATGTATTCATGCATTCAAAATTCAGGTCAAAATTCAAAATTCATGACAGATTTTATTAAAGGACCATGCCACCCATTTTGCATGTTTGAGCCTAATATATTCAATTTTCATATATGTAACGTTACTGACAATCATTTCCCAAAGCATACTACTGGAACGGTGAATTAAAAATGTTTTTCCTACCTTCCAGACCTCCATTGGTTTCAGTTCATTCTGCTATTAAAATCAACTTGTTGATACTGTAAACGTTCTTGGGATAGGTAATCCATCATCACCAACAAGACGTGTATTCAGGTTTTTTTAGAAGTTATGTAATTTTAGTGTTTAAGCTCAATAAAAAGCGTGGAGTGAATGTATGCCTCCACCGGGGAATATAGTCCCAAAAGAAGACCTGCATTTATGGAAAAATTTAAAGGACCGTGACTTCATAAGGCTGTGTAACTATTAGCAGGAGAAACATGGATTTTTAAGGTGGGTGTATCGCTTGAATATTTGATTTTGAAAGATTAAGAGATTTTGCAAAATATCAGGAAAGCTGAAATACGGTTTTATGCTTTGGGAAATGATTGTCAATAACGTGTATGAAAATTTAATATATTAGGTTAAAATATGTGAAATGGGTGGTATGTTCCTTTAAATTCAACTTTGTCGTGTAGACCTCTTCAATACTAAATGTCCCAACTGAGCTCTCCTTCATACATCATGATGGATGCAACCCGTCTTTTAGTCTTGGAGACTTAAAAATCGTATGTTGATTAGGCCGACAAAGCTCTGAATTGCTGAAATTGTTTTTCATCAAAGAAGTTTACTTTAGGCGACATCCTGAAAGTCTGGCTGCTGACAGGAAATGTCAACTACGACGAAGTTTTCTCAGCTTCAAGCCCAGTGAGTGTTCATCACACTCAAAGACACCTTACAGTAAAATCAAAAGCAGCAAAATCAAAAACATTTCAAACAAGTTAAACAGTACAGGATAATAAAACATATAATTTACAGAATTTATAGAGCATAGGTTAGTTTGAACAGGTATGTTTTAATCTGCGATGTGTGATGGAGTCCACCTGACAGACGTGTCGTGGAAGAGTCTGGGTGCAGAGCAACTGAAAGTAAGCTGATGGTCTTCTTCTGAATTCATAAATGTTCTGGATGAACGTTGAGGAGTTCTGTGAGTTCATATGCATCACTGATGTGGATTGAGTGGAAATGAGCGGCGTGTTTGCGGCAGTCTTGGGAAAGCGTGTTGCTGGCTGTGTGGTCAGCGTGTTGATGTGGAGCTAACAATGTTGGTACTGTTGGACTCAACTCCCAGCAGGGGCTCTCACACTTTGTGTATGTGTGTGTTTTTTTTTTTTTTTNTTTTTTTTTTTTTTTTTGTTTGTTTTTTTACATGCATATGTGAGAGAGCGCATGTTGTGAATGTGTGTGCATGCATGTGTGTCTGCATATCTGTGATTTTTGTTGTGCGTGGCTGGGTTCCCAGCGGGGGCGAGTTAGTTTGTGTGACCCTGCCACACAGGCCCTTAGATAATACAACCAGCTGATGAGGTTACCCAAACGGCAGCAGAGGCCCAGCATGCTCCTAATGACGAAAGGAGGAGGAGGAGGAGGAGGAGGCAGAGGCACAGATAGGGACAGAGGAGGGTGACTCCATTTTGTCAGAGATGATTGTGTGCATATATGTGTGTGTGTTTAGGGGGGACACCTGCCCCACATTAGGCGAGAGAGGCTCTGACCTTAGCAGCTATAATATCAGTGCAAGCTCTGACCTCAGATCAGGCCTTCTTAGTGCTTCAGAGGAGAAATGAAGAGAATTCTTTCTCTCATTGTACGGCCGGTCTTCCTGCCCTGCCTCCACCACCGCCACGGCCCACTGAGGGGTGAGTAATGTGAGTAATGGAGAGTAATAGGGTCCAGAGAGTGAGTGTGACCATAACCCTATTGTATCCTGTGTCAGTGGGGTCAGAGGTCGCTCACTGCACATACTGGTCCTGGCCCCGCCCGACCCATTTGGACCATAAATGAGTTTACCCAACACTAATTACCGGGGGCCTGCCAACGGGCTGTGCCGCTTAACGGGCCTGACAGCNCGTCCAGCCACCCCTTTGACACCCCCCCCTTCCACACAAACACATACACACACTTCTCCATGCAAGTACATGCCATGTCTGTTATGATGTTTCAGCCACAGCTCTCCCTCTGAGCCACTCTTTCGTTTTGCATGTTATGTAATTGTCCTTTTAGGAGACTCATCTGCACCCCAGATGTCATTGTCCAAGATTATTCAAAATCAGTGTGAACATTGACATGCATGCTAGTTTCCTGCTTTAAAAAAAAGAATTCTGATACCTGGTTATTCATGTGCCTGCACATGATTAAAACGTGGCTCGTTCGTTTGGTGAGGCAACGCTCCGACTCTGTCAGCCGCCACAACGACAGGACGTACGTCCAACACTGTCTTCAGGAAGTAAACTCTCCAGTCCTTCATTTTAACGTTCTGTGCCAGATTTATACCAACATTGTCCAAGTCACATTTAAGGCACATTTTCCATACACAAAAAAACCAATATTGGTTAAGAAAAAGAAAAGATAGCTGTCTAAGAAAGAAAAAAAACAGATTAGAATAGGTGTCTTGGTTGAGTTGTTGGTACAAGCTTATGCCAGATTATGACAGGGTTCCAAACCTACACAGCACCACAACAGGGGCTAATAGCTTCCTTCCCTTCACTGGGGTTTATAGGGAGGGAGTTAACCTTGGGGTCGAGATCTTAAGTGCGGGTTTATGGTATGAACACAGGTCCCTGGAACTATCCCTGGAATTTTCTAATACCAATACAGATCTACAGGAGGCTACTTAGGTACCTATTCAGACAAAAAATGATAAATGTTAAGACATTGAATATCAGGGGATATAATAAGATGTCATTATGCTGTATTTCAATCTTTTTTTTTTTATATAAATTTTTTTTATTTGGCTCATTGGCATGCTTTGCTCTTTTGCACACCATTAAAGACACTTTAGCTGCTGTGATGTAACCCGTTTTAAAATAAAACTTGAGTGGGATATAATGTTGGGAGGGATTTGACTCATTCGGTTATGGATTTGATTTGACAAGCAGGCGTGGAATCGCAGCGACGGTATGCGTTCTCAGTCAGCAAAGACAGCTTGTGTGGCTTCAAATGAGAGTTTACATTTACCACACTCTTCGTAACGAATAAATTCAGCTAAACTTCAGCAAACGTGACATTTAGAAAAACGGAAAAGAAGAATTTTGTCAGCTGATGTCGTAACACACCTCGTCTTTCTGTCAACACTATGACCATCAGCTGACCAGGACATCACATTTGATTGGATGAGTATATAAAGTATTCTGTTATTTTATTGAAAGATAAAAGAGGTGGATTTTTTTGGTATAAAATATTTGTCTGACATAATTTCCACATCGACGCTAAATAAGTTGAAAATTCACAACATCTTTAAAAGATGAAAGAGAAATAGAGTTCAGTGTTTAGCATTTCTCTTTGCTTGTGTCTCTGTATTGACATCTATCGTATTCTAATCCAGGCGGCAGCATTTGTCAGTTGCCATCTCTCCGTGTGTAAAAGGTGGGACCTCCCCCCTGTCCGTCAACTCTGTAGGAGGGCACTAAGCCCTGAGATTCAGGCCCGGCCCAACAGAAGCCCCCCTACTGTCTGCACCCCTGGTCACCACTCCACCCTCTACATAGAACCTAACACCCAAACACACCCCATCACCCCTCTCCCGCAAAGCTCCTCCCCTCTCCTTTCACCGCTCCCCCACCCCTCCGCATGCACGGCATTCACCGTGCATACCTAGGCCGCTAATTCCAACCTGTCACTCCAATCAAAGGATCACAACTTTTGTAGGTTTCTTTTCTCTCTTTTTTTTTCTTCTTCTGGTGGGAAACAATGTGTGGTGTATGGTAGCAGGGATGAGGGTGTGGAGGAGCAGGAGAATCCTTTTTTTTTTTTTTTTNTTTTTTTTTTTTTTTTAATTATGAAATCAATTTCTTATGGTGTTGTACATTATTCAGCACAGAGGTTTGAGTTTTAAATAAGATTGCTAGGTGTCAAGTGTTTCCAGTTTAGTTCATCTTCTTGTTTTGCAGACTTTGTGAGTTGTGTAAACATAACTCAGATGTTGTCCGTAATGCCAGTTTTGCCCTGCACTTAGGCCCAACTTAGCTGTGCACACACAATGTCACATGATATTGTTGAAACTGCAAAACGTGCAACTTTTTCAGCTGATCAGCCTGTTTGCTGTGCTATTGATGCTAAATGCAGCTTTTTTTTTTTTTTTTTTTTTTTTTTTGCATTGTTGCAATTTTGCACGTATGACCCACACAGTTTGATTTCATACCTGGTGTTAAATATTCTGATGTGTTGACTGATATATTTGTTTGCCAAAATATGGGAGCTAAATTAGATCGGTTCCTGTGTCATCCACCTCACGTATGAAGGATGTGATGCAGGTGTTCGTTATTAAACAACTGTTCACTTCTTTACTGATGATTAATTCTACAAAATATGCACAAACCATTATTCTTCCTGATGATTTTTTTTGACGTTTAATTTTCCCTCTCTCTCTCCCACAGCTCCTTTGTAACAGGCACTGCATGCTGTGAGAACTTCTCTCCTCTTCGCATCTGGGATGTCGAACGGTAAGTCAGTAAACACCGCCGATATGCTGCAGCGTCATATCATCCAGAATCCATCAGACTGTTATTAAAGTTAAAGCTTTGCTAAATGCTTATCAGCCATGCTGGCTTTAACATTGAGAAAGATGCCTTTAACAAAATAAACTGACAGTATAGATAAGAAAAAAAGTGTTAAATTGATTTTCCAGTATTACTCCCAGAGGTCAAAGTAACATCATCAGATTTCTTGTTTTTGGAGCCAGTTTGTCCTGTGTGAGGATTTTGTGACACCAGCAAGTGTTTGACATTTTTATTTATTAATGACAAATGATTATTATTAAAATTGTTGTTGATTAAATTTCAGTGATCAATTAATTAATTGTTTCAATGCTAATTATACAAGATCTGACTCAAACTACAAGTTCTGAGGGCTAAACACGCAATTAATCATGGTTTATGAACAACCTATACCGTTAAAGGATGTCCTCTCCTTTACCAAATTTCTGATTAGATTTTGTTGAAAATTGTTTAATTTTTCCATGTCAAATTAAACTACAACAGTGCATGAATGCACCAATGACAGTGTTGCCCCTTACTGATACAACAGTGAAAAAGCGAAGGTTTGAAAATACCCTGGGACACGCTAATTTTGAGCAAGGAATAGCTCAGAATAAGGGGCCTCAGAAAATTCCTGGCTTTGAAAGCCGAGGCTTAAACCTGATACATCTCTGACAAGGCTGCTGTAATTCCCAGCTTTACCTGAGCCAATTAAAATAGGCCGACACGACACGACACAGAGCCGCACACAAAAAGCAGCTTCCTGCTTCCAAATGACATGGAAACCTGAGGAGGAAGAGAGACAGAAGACAGACAGGGAGAGTGAAGGGGGGGACAAGGGAAGGGAAGGGAGGCGTGGGTGGTTATTTTTTTGAGGTTGCAGGTGTTGAGGAAAATTGACATGGTTACAAGGTGTAGCAGTGTTAAGACCTGTATAACGCATCTGTACTCAAAAATCCAAGTGATTTTTTTTTTTCTAGCCAAGGAAAAGCTTGCATTCAAAATCTATGATGACAAAATATTCAAAATCTTCATATTTGATTTTATTAATTATTATTTGTCAGTGCTATTGCTGCCTAATTTATGTCTGACAGTGTAATTTCCTCAGTACATTTTAATCATTATAAAACCAGTGTCCTTAATACATAAGCACATGAATGCAGTTACCTTAACAGGCACACGCTGTCTCACAGAGACAGACACACACACACACACTCTGATTGTGATTTTTATATCTGATAATCAGCTGAGCTGCATACCAGGCTGGGTGTGTGTGTGTATGTGTGTGCGTGCACATGGTGAGGGTGATCAGGGTGCATTGTTAAAAGAAACTGTTAGCAGACACATTCAAGCTTAACATTTGAGGAAACATGATGGAAATTTTCAAAGGATTATATCTGCATTAAGAAAAAGCAAAGAAAAGTTTGCTATAGGCAGATAAAGACTGTGAGGCTTTAAATTTGTGTTCAACAAAGTAAATAACATATTATAAAATTAACTCTACACTTTGGCATGAAAATGAAGATTTCCTTAGAAAAAAAAGGGAATTGTTTTAAAACATGATTTTATGAATAAAAATGTGTTATACAAATATTGGAATAATGCTAAAGGACTATACCACCCATTTTTCATGTTTGAGCCTAATAAATTCTATTTTCATACATGTTACGTTACTGACAATCATTCCCCAAAGGATAAAACCGTATTCCAGCTTTTCTGATATTTTGCAAAATCTCTTAATCTTTCAAATCAAATATTCGAGTAATACACCCACCTTAAAGTGCTTAAAACGCTAAAATTAAGAAACTTCGAAAAAACCTGAATACACGTCTTGTTGGTGATGATGGATTACCTATCCCAAGGACGTTTCAAGTATTGACGAGTTGATTTTAATAGCGTGCCAGAATGAACTGAAACTAATGACGGTCTGGAAGGTAGGAAAAACATTTTTAATTTACTGTTCCAGTAGTATGCTTTGGGAAATGAAATGATTGTCAGTGATGTTACAGTAAGTGTATGAAAATTGAATATATTAGGCTCAAACATGCAAAATGGCTGGTATGGTCCTTTAAGATCTTTTAATTCATCAAAACACCCCTGTTTTGATGAATTATACTACATTGCTACTTGCACGCATATGCATGTACACAAGCAGCGGCTACCAGCATCTGCTTCAGCCCAGTGCATTAGCGTGACCGCTCGTCCTTTGATTCAGAACCATCTGAGCCAAAACATCATAAACAAGACACTCATACACCTGCAGTGCCAAACAACAGCGGCGAAACAGCTGCTGCTACCTGCAGATCACAGAAAAGGAGACCACAATCTTCCAGGAATGATTTGTCACTTCCTACCTCGGTGGAAAATAGTGGTGGCGGTGTGTGCGAGAGGTGTTTACAAGTTGAAGGACAGAGCGGATTTTCATCATCGAAGAAGTCTTTTGGAAGAACAATGTCATTTCTTCACTCTTTTTACACTTTTTTTTCTTCCCGGCACTGAAAGAAGTCCTATTTGTGATCATTCTGTTTTACAAATGGTAACTAGGGGTCATTATTCAAGTAACGATAAACTGAATCGCACACCGTTGATACTTTCTGTGACAGTTGAACCGCCATTGTTAACGCTTATAGGTGTTACAATGCGAGTTGAAAAGTCTCCCGTTCTCTCTCTGGGGCGAGGACGGCGGCGACAGAGCCAGGAAAGCCCAGGCTCCCATTCAGCTCATGCGGCTGCATTGATTTTAATTTCATTTAACACATTCTCTTTTTCCCTCCATTGCAATTAATTCTGTGTCTTTTTTTCATCTGGGAGGCACAAAGAGCTCTTATGATCAGCCATATATAGGCGAATCCCACACAAGTGGCGCCATCGGAGCAGCACCCCAACTTTTCACACTGTCTTCGCTCATGGTTAAACACAGGAGGGGAGGGGGGAAAAAAGCATCAAAGAGAAAAGACTCTGACCATCACTCCCAACTCCCCAGATTCCCCTCTGTTCCTTAAAAAAAAAAAAAAAAAG
>VXCM01002287.1:24479-109569 GCA_014773175.1 Lucifuga dentata
TAAAAAAAAAAAAAAAAAGGAAGCCTTGCTTTTCACAGTCAAATGGCCAGGGTAGGATTCCTGACATTCCTGATTCTGAAAAGAACGGGGTTAAATGTCTGTGCAGGGGTGGACACTGTGTTATACAAATTGCGGCAGTATTGTCTTTGCAGTGCACGCGTGTGTGTGTGTGTATGTGTGTGTGACATTTTGAAGGTTGATGCGTCCCACCAGCCAGCACCCCTCCTCTCCACTCTCTCCGCCAGGAAGCTCACATCGCTGGTCCAGTCGCAGCAGACGGAGCTGCGGGGCTGCAGCGGGCGGACGTGCAGCAGGTTGCGCGGATCGCCTCTGTTTGTTTTAGGGAGTGAAAACCCCAGCAGGGCTCCTTTTCTCTACCTGTCTGACGGCTTTTGACAAGAAGGCCCGTTTCCCAGTGCGTCCCCAGGCTCCTGTTTAGACCTCAGACTTAACTTTACAAGAGCCTCCAACCACCTCCGTCACAAAACACACACACACACACACACACACACACACACACACACACACACACTGCTTTTCTTTAGCTGTCCCCACACTAAAGGATAATGCCCTTTGCTTCTTCTACTTTTTTTTTTCAACATTGTCAATTCATTAATGATTCTTTTCACAAGCTCTGTGTGTGTGTGTGTGTGTGTGTGTGTGTGGCCACTAAAGCCAACCTGANTTCTTTTCACAAGCTCTGTGTGTGTGTGTGTGTGTGTGTGTGTGTGGCCACTAAAGCCAACCTGACTCCTGCAGGGAGACCAGACAGGCTTAAATCAGGACTTAGACCTTGTGTGTCACACAGTCAGCAGCTCCTTCACAACAATCGCTAAGTCTCAGCCCCCCAAGGCACCGGTCTGCCCACCTCCAAAAAGTAGCCGATACACCGGACTCAGTTTCAGAGTTGATCAAAAATTACTTCCAGCTCATGATCTCAGGAGTCCTTCTCAATTATGAGAGCTCAAAATATTTCAGTTGGAATTCAAGTCATAATGTATCAATGAAATCGTCGGCCTGTCGCGGCCATTCTGGTTCTGGAAGCTTTACTTTTACTGCAGCTCGAGCCTCGCCTTCCCCTCCACTCTTCTTTCCTCTGCCAGCTATACTGCCCATGTGATGTCTTTTGCAGGTCAACCATATCCCACGGGGGCCGTTTCTTGTCTGCCAGCGACCTTTGAACTTCCCACTTGTCCAAACGTTAGACCTCACCCTCAACAACATGCCGTGACAGTAGAACCAACATCAGAACTGCATTAGCAACTCTTAGCAATAGCCTGTATCCATTTTTTTTTTATTGCTCTGAAGGTCTGTGGGCCAGAAGTGGCGACCAGCCATGTTTCAGCTTCTTCTGACCACATACACCAGGGGTAGGCAACCTGCAGCTCTGGACATGTGGCTCTTTTGCCCATCTCTTGTGGCTCCCTGTGGCTTTAACAAAAAAAACTATATGGAAATGAATTGNGGCTCTTTTGCCCATCTCTTGTGGCTCCCTGTGGCTTTAACAAAAAAAACTATATGGAAATGAATTGTATGGAAATGAACAATGGTTATTTATTTAATTTTTAATTTTAATTTATCATTAATTTATCATTTAATTTATCACTGTTGTAAGTAATCCATAGCTAGGGAGACTCAAGACTAGCCATTTATGTGTATACATGCTAGCCACTGCTATTGAANTAATCCATAGCTAGGGAGACTCAAGACTAGCCATTTATGTGTATACATGCTAGCCACTGCTATTGAAGTTTGGCAAAATTAAGAGGAAAAGGCACTGGGCAGTAGACACAGGCTATGATGCATATTTTAGTTGACAAAATATTTTAAAAACATAATAATAATTTGAGAAGATCTGTAGTTCTATAATTTCATAAATGCAACAAAACATGATATTATTGTAATGGAAATGCAAAGTTAAAGTACCAAATAATCATAAATAGCCACTGCAGAGTAGCCACATGGTAGAACACTTTAATAATGCTCATTTACACCTGTGAGTAATATTAATATACTAATTCAGACTTAATAGGCTGTTACCTTCATTATAAAGCTTAAATATGTTTTGCAGCTCCAAATCGATTTTTTTTTTTTTTTTTTTTTTTTTTGGCCAAAAATGGCTCTTTTGATAGCAAAGGTTGCCCATCCCTGACCTGCACAGTTACATCAAAAGAAACAATTCTTTGTTCAAACTTCTTAGTTTTACTTTGTAATGTAATTGTACAGGATATTAACTGCAACACCTTGCTGACACACTGACAGTCCCACTGATTTGCGGATGGTGACTCTAACATTAGCCGACACAAGCCGCCTTTTCATTTGTAACAGCTTACAACCTGTGACGATTTGTACTCTCAAGTACTTCACCAACTTTTTGCGGACAGAAAATTGGCGACAGTTATGACTCAGCCAGTCAGCTATGTTACAGACTCCCATGTGGCACTCTGCAGTCAGGCATTCTTGAGGCCAGACTCAGGTATTTAACAATACGGACCCAGACGAGCGATGGAATGGATGGTCAGATCAGAAAATCACGCCGCTGCTCACTAACAGATACAGTCATTTTGACAGATTATATGCTTATGCCTCCGTCCTGTAATCACACACGGCCCCATAAAAGCCAGTGACCTAACACTTTGGGAATCCCTGCTGTTTTGCGCTGCGCACCGGCCCATTGCACGGTGCTATTACTGGCTTTAAGATCCCCGCGCAGATGTCGAGCGCTTTTATGGAAACCTGGCTTTTATTTTCTCCTCTCACATTCGGGTTTTTGGCTGTTTTTAACAGTTTTTCTTCCTTTTTTTTTTTTTTCCAGAAGCACCTGAGAGTGTAATCATTTAACACGTAAGAATCGCGGTCAGGGCGATGAATTGATTATGTCTTTTTAGTTTGAACAGCAGTGCTGTGATCTTGATGAGACATCATTATTTAGCTATGAATGAATGAGCTCGTATCCCTTTGGCTTCAGTGAGTTTCTTTTTGTGCAGCATGTGTTAAGCCCCTTGGTTTTAGTGGTAAGGAGAAAATGAGGGGTCGCCTACCCCACACAGACACAGACTGGGACATGGACTCCCCATTGGCCCAGGCTTAGTCTTGAGACCCTGGCACTGAGAAAACTCTCACCCAATAAGGTGCCCTGTAGGGAAAGCCCTGGTCCAATAAGAAGGCCCCCTGCAGTAAGGCTGGGGGATTACCAGCCTGACCCTGTGGATTGAGCTCCAGGGCAAGGGAGGGGGGGCACGAGTCGAAGGACGGAGCGTCCTGGTCGCCAAGGCCAGCGGTCTCCTTTAAATGGTTGCTACGGGGCAGGTATCAAACATCCGAGAGTCGCACACAGTCACGGTCATGGAGGGTATTAAATGGCAACAAAGAGACAGTTATTCTGCAATAATCTGCCCTGCTGAGTGCAAGTTATTCTTCAATAATCAAGAGGCGAGGAGCAAGCGGGACAGAGCTGTGATCACAAGAGCATGGTGCTGCACGGAGCTGCACGCACACACACACACACACGCACACGCACAAGCACAGGTCACACCACTTCAACTGAGATACACAAACTTGATTTGTCACTTGCATGTACACATACACAACTCACCTCTTTCACGCTTTCTCACACACTTGTCTGTCCCGTCACACAGGTAGAACTCTCTCACATGAAGCAGTGGTCTCTTATTCAATCTCATCATTTTGTCATTGTTGATATATGGGAAAAAGACAGAAACCTTTGTGAAATATTGTGAAATACTGTGTAAAACGATGATAATAATAGTCACGTTAGCATGATTAAATTATGCCATATTATTATGCACCAATTTAACTGTGCAGTTAAATATTTCATCTTGAGTCATATCTGGCTGTATGAATTTATTTCTGTGGATCATCTCATACAGTAACATTTGAGGTAGATTTAGATTAAATTAGCTGTTTTCCTGCCTTCCACCCAATATAAGCTTGGAAAGGTTCTATCACTGTAACCCTGTATAGGAATAATTACATAATGGCAATAACTTATAAATATTTTATTTCAGCGTGAACAAAAAAAACAGTCGCCACGCTAAATCTCTTGCATTAAAATGCTAGTCATGTTTGTGGCAAGGCATTCCATGCAGGCTTTCATTTTCTGTTGTGAAACCTTTGAGACAGGTGTGATGAAAATCTACCTGCAACATAAATTCTGTGTGCAGCATCGCAGATTATGCTGAGATATTTTGAGGGTGTAAAAAACACTCTGCATGTTTTGTGCTAGACACAAAGTAAATCCTGTGTTGCGGTTGCCAGATTAACACAAGAAATACTGTACATGTATGTCCCTATAAAAGATGTACTTGAACATCTTATCTTGTGACTGTATGTCACAGGTGTCCTGTATTTCAAACACTTCTCTTTTTTTCTGTCATTTTAAGTATCATGACCTCTTTTTGTCTCTTTTCCCCACCAGGTCGGCGTGTGTGTGCAGTCTGGGTTCAGACTTCCGTCGTGGGGCCGGCGTGTTGGACATGGTGTTTGAGTCGCCTTTCCACCTCCTCACTTGTGGCTACGATACCTTCATTCGTCTGTGGGATCTCCGCGTCACTCCACGGTACGCCCCCACCTGTGTGGGATTTACTCTGGCTTTAACCCTTTAACGATTAAAGGCTCTTTTTCCTTCTTAATTGCTTGCAGAACCAGATCCTCGTCAAACACATAACGTGTATTAGCTTGATTTTAATCCAGGATTTCAGTCAGGTATTACTTAGTATTTTTTGTTTTCATAAAAACAGATTAGATAAATATGCAGCCATGAAATGTTTAACTAGTTGACCTGATTCATTGATATAGAGTGACTGTGTCAGAGAATCTAGGATCTGTCTGTTAAATAGTGACACCTACAGTGTGTTTGCTATAAAGAGTTTCACACCTCCACTAATATCCAGACCACAATATTAAAGTCACCTAAACTTCAAACACTGGGTC
The DNA here is from genome assembly GCA_014773175.1 of Lucifuga dentata. Taxonomy (NCBI): domain Eukaryota; kingdom Metazoa; phylum Chordata; class Actinopteri; order Ophidiiformes; family Bythitidae; genus Lucifuga; species Lucifuga dentata. The sequence goes on from VXCM01002287.1 coordinate 29,433, forward strand.
TCATGAAAGAACCAGTCGTACCAACAGATTCGTTCTAATGTTTCTTGTACGAGTGATTTAGGAGAACTCGCCGCACTCACCAAGCAAGAACAGAATTTACGAGCGGTCCATACCTGTCGTATCGTCATGCGTATTTAGTCTGCTGTTATCCAAACCTACGTTTTTCACTAACAGATTGTACATTTCATTGCTTTGAAGCAGTTTTGAGTTTGAAAATCCTATATAAATTAACCTTCATAATTATGCTCACATTTTCTTGTTTGACTCTGCAATTTGAATTATAATTCTAAATTTATTCATAGCATAATCGTGACTTTAAATTGGGTTTTGATGCTATTGTAGGCATATAACACTACAGTATTAATATCAACATCTCAAACTGCAAAACAACTTAAATTATGCACTAATTGAAGGTTAATTTGTTTCTGTGTATAAGGTTTAACAGGAAGTGTAATCAGGTACGTCATGGCTGATTTACTTCTTGAGCGTGTCTTTAGTGTGTTGATATATTGGCAGAAACAGATGAATGGTTGTTCTCGCGGTTCAGATTACCGGGCTGTGCTTCTTCAGNGATATATTGGCAGAAACAGATGAATGGTTGTTCTCGCGGTTCAGATTACCGGGCTGTGCTTCTTCAGATCGCCACAACTCCACAGACAGACTCACTGGTCCAACCCTCTTCCATTTTATATATAGCCTTATATGGTATTATTGGGGCGTGTAATTATGCTAATTTACAATTCTCATGAACGCACACTCATTTACACACAGGTGGCATTTGTCATGTTTACGCAGGTGATTTACGCAGTTATCTGAAGTTAGGAGCGTTTGCTGAATCTGACGTGGCACACTTGTACAATCCCACCGTACGAAAAAAAAGTAAGAGAAAGTTAAGATAAGAATACGAAAATGTTGTTGCGTGAGGCTCTTTGCCAGTCTGACCATAACCAACGATTTCTAAGGTTTTTCTTATTTTTCAGCCTTCACAGGCTTTATTACTCCTTTGTTACTCCATGCTCCATTATGAATATTATGAATATTTTTTTATTATGAATATTTTTTTAATTGGAATTGGAACAGCTGAAAGTGAGCAAGGTGGAGGGCTGGGAATGAAATTTAGAGCATGGTAAAAAATAAAGAAATAAAAATCATTTGAAGTCCACCGTAAACCAGCAGTCCCGTTCCATATCCATATTAATGCAGAAGCCCTCACCTCGCCATTTGGGTCCCTAACATGATCAGGGAGGGTACCATTTATTTTGGACAGCAGGGGTTTCAGGGGTTTCGGGGTTTTGAGGATCAGTCAAGTAAGACAAATCACATCTGATTGGCAGATAGCTCTGGGGAGTTTGAAGGGGGTGGGGTCTGGAGAGGTCCCTCTTTAGATATCAATGATTCATGCGGTCAAACCAAACCGGCCTCAGGAGGCTCCCAGGGTCAGCCAGGAGGTTCGGATCGTCTGGAAGTTGGGGCTAACCACCAAAGCAAAATACTGACGACAATAATAATATGGTGCAGATGCTGTATAGTCCCAAGTCCCCGCTTAATAGATCTAATTAAGATTGATTGTGAGTCGTGTGTATTTGATCAGCTCTGATTGTTTGTGAGAAATAATAATGAATGTTTGGTTTAAGTTACAGTGTTAAAACTAGTAACTTAAATTTCACAATTACAGCATTTACTGTCTTACTCTCAGTGAAAAACAGACATGACCTTCCTTGAAAGGAACCAGAAACTGTAAAAATGATTGATCCTGGACTCTCCTTAGATTGCTTTACTTCTGCTGTACCTCTCTTTGTTTTAGTTTGATCGTATAAGCTACATTCTGATCCCCAGTGCTTGCGCTTCGTGAGTATTGACTAAATTACTTCAAACTGGGCACTAGTATCAATATCCAGCACTTCTGGGGACAATACTATGCAGTCAAAAATACTCAGTTTCCTATATTCTCTGTACTTTTTTGCGTCCACATGCACCAAACTGGTTATCAGCAAGTGTAAACCCAAACCCAAACAGGGTATCATTGAATCATTCTACATGAAGAGATTAACTAGAAGGGTAGAAGAAGAAGAAGAAGAAGAAGGTGATGGTTAGTTCATAAAACTGCAGATCAGGAAGTATCGTGGCGTTTTATTTGCTTTTTCACTTTCAGGACGCAATGACAATGAATGACCTTCCCCATAGAGGATTGCTAAGATTAGGGTGTGCATTTGTTTGTATTGTGTTATCTGTGTGTGTGTGTGTGTGTGTGTGTGTGTGTGTGTGTGTGTGCGCGTGCGCGCCTCTCTGCTGCCCTGCTGTCTGCTCCTGGTCTGTCTCCATCACTTATTGATGAGGCTGCTCTAATGGAGGATTGATCTCTATTGGCAGAAAATACGAACCCCCAAAATAACTTCCCCTCTTAACCACAGTCAGCACACCTCCTGCTGCTGCACACACACACACACACACACACGCACACACACACACACACCTCACAATCACTGGTGTGTGTCAAATCTCTCTCATATTAGTGTTGATTTCTTAAAATGCAGAGCTCTAAAGCAGAGAATTTAGGTTTCCTTTGCGGATTTAACAGGACAAGTTCACCATGACACCAGGGGAAGTCGTATAAAACGGTGCTCTGAAATACGAAGCAGCTCTTTGGCTTCGTTGGCTGTTACCTGAGACACACCTTACAACAACGTGTCAGTAACAACAAGGCTGATTAACGTGAAGCTTTATTAATGAGGTTAAATTATCACGGCGCTTATTTAGCATGATGCTGTGTCATTATCATGATTTGCTGTGATTGCCGCCAAAAATGTACACACAGAGATGAAACTTCATGTTGTGCCACTTCTGCAAACAACCACATCATTGGCATCTCAATATCTGTTCAATCATCCTCAACAGGAAGTGCATGATGGAGTGGGAGGAGCCACATGACAGCACTCTGTACTGCATCCAGACAGATGGAAATCACATGATAGCAAGCGGCTCCTCGTACTACGGCGTCGTTCGACTTTGGGACAAACGAAAAACTGAATGTTTACAGGCGAGTCGAGTGTGTGTGTGTGTGTGTGCTCACGATGAAACGATGAACGACTGCGGCAGATTTGAAGTGTGAATGAATTAAAGAACCCCAAAGAAAATATTAAAATGCCACGATCCCGTTTCAAACATTAATAACGGAATGCTGTACTGTAAGATACCGTACCGCAACGCCATTTCATTCGTTGTTTGTTTTTTGTCGTCTAGTTTTTCCAGTTGACTTCAAAGACGGTCAGCAGCCCGGTGTACTGCCTCAGATTCAGCAGCTCTCACCTGTACGCAGCCCTGGCCACTGCCCTCCACTCCATGGATTTCAGACACAACCCCGGTCACATCAGATGACACACACACGGACACACACAGTTTAATAAAGCTGATTCATTTTCATAATAAATGGTTTTTGATGGAGATACCTTTGTGACCATGTGGCTATAGATTAAGCTTTGTACCAGTTTTTTCCCTTAGGCCAGGAATACTCAAATATAAACCTTAAAGGTCCACAAAGAAAATTTTTAATAAGACAAAAGTCTGTTTATTAAAGTCAGTCAGGCCAGGGTCGGATTGGGATCCTAATTTTTATCGGGAATTTAAGGTGTTGAGCGCCGTCAACTCTCAGTGAGCCCAGCGCCGTATCAAGCTGTCGTTGTCATGGAGATAACAGGACGCTGAATGTGACTGGACCAAACCAAAGCAGAGTGGACATTCTCACTTAGACAGCGGAGCAGTTGGAGAATTCGGAGCAGCGGAGAATTTTGACTCGTTGTGTTGCAGCGACGTCTCACAGATAATACAAATAATCCGGAGTCCGCAGTCTGGACTTTGAGGATGACTGACTTCAGCCGGATTCACATGCTAAGCGTTAGCGTTGCCGCTGACCTGGGCGTTCAGCATTCTGCTGCACATGAGTGGAGTCTGAGACAGGAAGCGCTCGTTGCTAATGACAATTTAACGGTTACCGTGGACTGTAAAAACAGGATGTAGCCTACACACGACCTTTGCACATTCGTGGTTAAAATCAGATTTCGGTTTCGACTCAGGTAGTGACATGGACATCGCAAAAAACAAAAATGCTCTTCTTATTAGGAGAAGAAAAGCGAAAAAATGGCGAATGTGGATGCATGAAACCTCGCATTTCAGACACTATATTAACAATTTTCAAACCTGACGTCCCTGACTGACTGCTGACATTTTTTTTTTTTTTTTTTTTNGTATACTCTACAGATTATAAGCTCCTCCTCCATTGTTGTGGCGCTTCTGGTTACGTGACGTACAGCGGTGCTCTGATTGGTTGCGCATCGGAAAGGTCAGCGTCGGAAATGTCAAAGTTCATTTAAATGAACTTTGAGTGCCGCGTCAAAATGGAGAATCTGAGTGTCGCGTGGCACTCAAGGTGGTGTGACACGACGTTAGGAGTCACAATAATGCAACGTCCAGGTCAAAGCAACGCTCAACGCTTAGCATGTGAATCCGGCCTTTGACATTCCTTTCTTTTTGGAGTTTCCCTTGTTTGGTGTGGCCTAAGAAGAGAATGAGACACCATCTTTTCTTCTTGTTTCATTAAACTGAAAGTCATACCTATTTTACATACAGGTTGATGCCTGTGCAGTGGTGGAAAAACTAATGTGAATACCCAATCAGAAGCTGTTTATTTGTAATTCTAGTGGCGTATCTGATATGATGATAACACAGAAGAACCAACACGTTGAAGTGAGCCGGACACAGCAATCCAGAAGTCATTTGTTGGACATGAAAAGCATGCTCCAGCCTGCTGGTTAGGAGCTAATCCATTAGCCTCCAGGCACTTTGAGAACACAAATGCTCAACACATAAAAATCAGGTGCACGCTGTCTGTCGTGGCTGTGAATGACTCCCGCTGAAGAACACACAGGTTGGCTTTGCCTCACCAACAGTCCTGAGTGGTTGCCTGGATCCAGCCGAACCTTTGAAGGGATTAAAGCACATTAGCCTCTTGGCAAACTCATCTCTTCACTGTGGAAACACACTGTTTGGGTTTACATACATTTGACCCCTGCACCTGAGATCACACACTGAAGGGGATTCAAGAGTTTGACCCCACAAATCCGCTCCTTACAATGCGAGGATGTATTTGATGGACATATATTAAATCTCCATGTCCACACATCTGGATTATCAAAGATGTGGAGTTGCACCAAACCACACATATAGTACAACTGGTGTTGCACAAAGAAGAAAAGTTCATGTCCTAACACATTGTATTGTGGTATTTCTAGTGTGTGTATGTGTGTGTTTCATATCGTTTACAGCTAAGGGAGTCAGTGTGTGTGTATGTGGACCAAAAACTAAACTACATGGTATGCATCCTTACAGTAGTGGTATTACTTAACAAAGGCAAAAAAAAACAAAACAAATCTAAATAAATTGTGTGCTCACAATTGTACACAAATATATTTCAAACAGTTTAAATACATTAAAATAAATCATAAATGTGCATCATAAACAAGCTGCTGATGACATGTTATATCTCCTTAAAGGACCATACTGGCCATTTTGCATGTTTGAGCCTAATATATTCTATTTTCATACATGTTACATTACTGATAATCATTTCCCAAAGGATAAAACTGTATTTCAGCTTTCCTAATATTTTGCGAAATTGCTTAATCTTTCAAACATTCAAGCAATACACCCACCTTAAAAATCCATTTTCCCCTACTAATAGTTATGCAACCTTATGAAGTCATGATCATTTAAATTTTTCATTAAATGCAGCTCTTCTTTTGGGACTATATTCCCCAGTGGAGGCATACATTCACTCTGCGCTTTTTATTGCGCTTAAATGCTGAAATTATGAAACTTCTAAAAAAAACCTGAATACACGTCTTGTTGGTGATGATGGATTACCTATCCCAAGAACGTTTCAAGTATCAACAAGTTGATTTTAATAGCAGAATGAACTGAAACCAATCTGGAAGATCTGGTCTGGAAGGTAGGAAAAACATTTTTAATTCAGCGTTCCAGTAGTATGCTTTGGGAAATGATTGTCAGTAACGTTACATGTATGAAAATTNAAAAAAAAAAAAAAAAAAAAAACAAAAAAAACAAAAACAGTTAAACTACTCAGCTTTTGTACTCCAGATGCTATTTTTTTTTAAATCTGGTTGTCACCTAAATTTTTTCTTTTTTCATCCAAATTTTAATATTCACAATAAACATAAATAGTCTTTGTGCAACTGTAGCATTTATATTGGTGATTGAAGATGCATGCATGCGTGCGTGTGTGTGTGTGTGTGTGTGTGTGTGTGTGTGTAGCCAAAACAGAGCACAGAGAACTGTAAAAAGTTTGCCTGAGTGAATTTGCTCTCCACCACCCACACTTTTCCTGAGGTGTCCACCGTGAGTCTGGGCCCTGACCCTCCATATTGGCCATTAATGGCATATATTAGATCATATTCAACACAGGGCCGTCCATTAGCTAATCTGCTAGGGCCAGACAAGAGGAATGGCCAGGGTGTGTACAGACATTGCACACCCATGCAGGAGATGTGACCCCTGGGGACTTCTGTAAGTTGAATTAATCATAGAGGCCAGAGGAGGGGCGGAGTCTCCAAACCATAGACCAGCCTTCCTGGGTGGAACAGTGATGTTAAGTGCAATCAGGGACGGATGCTTCACCAGTTCTTTGGCCACGACTGCAAATTTTTTACCCGGTACAGTATATTTTGGAGACTTTGTGGTATTAAAGATCAAATAGCCCTGCAAGTGTATTTCTTAAAGGACCGGCTATTTTGCATATTTGAGCCTAATATATTAAATTTTCATACACGTAACGTTACTGACAATCATTTCCCAAAGCATGCTACTGGAACAGTGAATTAAAAATGTTTTTCCTACCTTCCAGACCTCCATTGGTTTCAGTTCATTCTGCTATTAAAATCAACTTGTTGATACTGTAAACGTTCTTGGGATAGGTAATCCATCATCACCAACAAGACGTGTATTCAGGTTTTTTTCGAAGTTTCATGATTTTAGCATTTATCAATAAAAAGCGTGGAGTGATCTGAAATTCTTCCTTTTGTCAGTTCTTCACTGCAGGACTTGAATGCACCACTAGGAAGCATTTTCAGATCATTCTGCACATTTTATTACACTTAAATACTAAAATTACATAACTTTGAAATAAAACCTGAATTTACGTCTTGTTGGTGATGATGGATTACCTATCCCAAGAACATTTAAAGTATGAACAAGTTGATTTTAACAGCATACCAGAATGAACTGAAACCAATGGCGGTCTGAAAGGTAGGAAAAAAAAAAAATCAATTCACCATTACAGTATTATGCTTTGGGAAATGATCGTCAGTAACATTACGTGTGAATATATTAGGCTCAAACATGCAAAATGGCCCGTTCTGTGTGCCAGTGGTCACAATTTGCTGTGTTCTTGCATGTAAGGCCAGCAAAGTTCTTTCGTGTGTCGCTACACAAGCGCCTTGTATTGATTAGTTGGGGCATCTGCAGAGAGGGGGCATGATCTGGAAGGTATAGTTTAACTAGTGGAACTCTGGTGGAACTCAGCTCTCACAGGTAAAAAGCAGTTGGTCTCACCATGTGTCATTGTAGTAACACATTGCTGTCTTCATCTTTCACTGGCCAATTGGGCAATTTTTACCAGGACTGCAAGAGCACAAGAAGTTGGACGTTTTAAATTTGAAGAAAATGAGGACAACTGCAAAAAATATAAAATTGCGTCACCAGATGTAGCTGAGAAACCCACAGGTGTAGCAGTTGCAGCAGCAGCAACTGTTGAATAGAAATATTAGTAGCTAGAGTAGAATTAGTCAACAATTGCACTTTGATCAGTTTATCAAAGGCAGCAACAAAAGTAGATCACACTGATACTATAGATTTTTAAGGCCAGTAAAAGCAAACTGATAAATAGTTGCGAGCCTCGTTCTGAATGATGTGTTTTCTTGTCTGTGCGTGTCCTTCCGCCTCTGTAGTGTCACTCAAGGTACGGCAGCTTAGGCCCCCGTAGGAGACAAAAGACCCCTACCTCACTGTGTCATNCACTCAAGGTACGGCAGCTTAGGCCCCCGTAGGAGACAAAAGACCCCTACCTCACTGTGTCATCCCAAATACCCGTGTCTTGGGTGACATCATCCATTTCAGAGGGTGCTACATCATTAAGCACAAAGCTGCTGTCTAGCATCTGCTCTGTGGAGTAAAAAAAAGCCGCATTCATCTCTTGAGAGATTGGGTGACAACCCTGTCAGTTCTTTTAAAAAATCATCTTCATGTCTTTTCCTCCAGCAACTTTGACACAGAACTAAATCTATTAAAATGTCAATGAGTAGTTCATGCCAAAGATCCTCAAATAGACAAGCGTTAGGGCCAAACAGCACCAGCTGCTATGAGATGACTTAGAATAGTTGTCGTTGTACTGAAGGACTCGTGGTGTCTCTGCATGTCCCATCAGATTTATCTACTGGGGTAGATAAATCATCAAATTAATTCATGGATTAATGAACTTCCAGTTTCAGAGGAAGTGTCGTTTAAACCAAACATATCCCAACAATCATTAGTCCCGCCTAAATGTCCTGGCACTGCATGCCGTTTGTCTTTGCACCGCTGCAAAAAAGGTCAGAGCAGAGGTTAAACTGGGCATCTAGCAACAGATAATTCATGCTGAGACACGATACAAAAATCATGATGACAACAGGGAGTTTGTACCAGACCATGTTGGCTAATAAATCAACCTCAGCTTCTTTCCCAGCCGAAATTTGTGATGAAAGACAAATATTTATTTCACCATCTTCAAAAATACAAAGAGGAAGAGCAGGAAATCAACCTGCTTTTAGCCTGTTAGCATTTTTGTCACTATTACTTTCATACCATATAATCATATTCTGTCATATTTTATCTTTTATTGAGTAGATGTTTCTGTTGTCGTTGATCCTGACAGAAACATTCATTATGCCATAACAGCTGCTTGATGAGATTTGTCCCAGTTACTGGGACCAGATGTGATACCAAGGATGCGGTGGAGTGTAAACCTGCCAAAATTTATGTTACTTTGAGAAATCCCTTTGATTTGAATGCTGTGTGTCATGAAGTATATGGTCTGTGTTGCATTTATTAAAACTTGTATTTGTTGAATTTATTGCTGAAACTTGAAAAAGATTATTTATTTTTTTTTATCTTAATGAGACTTACCTGGTTAAATAAAAAAAAAAAAATCAGGTTACCCTTTTGCTGGCAGTGAAATCCATCAGCAGAAAACATTTAGTATTCATCCTTGTGTTCTGTAAAACAATCGTAAAATTGAACTTTTATCTTGGAAAGGAACCCCACTGGGGACTCAGAGTTTCTCAACCCCAATCCCACCTCTAAAGGTGAACCATTCATTAGGAATTTCCACGATATGAGCACCGTGCTGCTCCAACTAGCCTAAATAAACACACAGTTACCACTACAGGCACCTGTCACACATGGAAATCCACCATCCTGTGACTCATTCCCTTTCACACAATGACTAACCTGTAATTTACCCCCAGCACTTAGCAAGACCATCATTGTAACACGAGAAGATGTGAAGAACCGGCCGCTATTTTTCTTCAGCCAAGTTCATTGGAGTTGAATGGAGCAGACAACTGCCTTTTCAATGGATGTGAGCCTTGATTCCTTGAGGCCTGGGGATGGATCCTGGCTGGAGTTGCAGCCGAGCCGCTGGATTGGGTATCAGCTGCAACTTGCTGCTTGCGGCTTGCTTGGTTTTCTGTAAGAACTATTGTGCTGAAAGTGTTGATACAAGGAGCAGTTTGTCATTTCTCTGTCTACAGAGCTTCAATTAGGCAGGAAAAGGAGCCACAAAAGCAGGCGCTCTCCAAGAGTTGGCTTTCTGCTTCCACATATATGTATTAATGGGGCCATCTGGTGTTCCTGAGGAGAGGCACATACTCTAGTCAGCCATATGGCAATATAGGAAAAGAGAAAAAACTACTGTATTTCCAATGTAAAGTTATGTTTAAAGAAAATGATTAGAGAAAGTTTGGGGAAAAAGATCCCAAGATGGATTAAATTATTATATAACCTAATATTATCATCGTAAAATTTTATTATTTGCAACTTTGGTGATTTTTAAGTTGAAACATCAGCTGAAGGATTGCTTGTTCTTCTGTGGGATGAGGAAAATTTCAAATTCAGCAAATCCAAGAATTTCAAAGCCTGTTGGCTCCTTATTGTCAGCACACTACTGAAACATTTTACATTTAGGAGATGAAAGAGACTGGCTGTTACAAATGTGGTTGATGGATACTTAAAAAATGCCATCAAAGAGCCGTAGAGATGACACAATTCATCTACTTTCATCATGGGGTTAAAGCCTTTAACCTGACCTAACCATAAATTAATCTAATTTTATAGGGTCCTGTTAGTTATAGATATTTAAATAGCAGACAGACAACCAAATGAGACTGAAAACAATCAGCGAAAGTAATTAAACGCAAACACAAAAAAAGTAATTGGTTAAAGGACCATACCACCCATTTTGCACGTTTGAGCCTAATATATTCAATTTTCATACATGTTACGTTACTGACAATCATTTCCCAAAGGATAAAACCGTATTTCAGCTTTCCTGATATTTTGCAAAATCTCTTCATTTTTCAAAATCAAATATTCAAGCGATACACCCACCTTAAAAATCCATGTTTCTCCTGCTAATAGTTACGCAAAATTACGAAGTCATGGTTGTTTAAATTTTTTGATAAATGCAGGTCTTCTTTCGGGACTATATTCCCCGGTGGATGCATACATTCACTCTACGCTTTTTATTGCGCTTAAACGCTAAAATTATGTAGCTTCTCAAAAACATTCGCAATAATGGATGACCTATCCCAAGAACATTTCAAGTATCAACAAGTTGATTTTAATAGCGTACCAGAATGAACTGAAACCAATGATAGTGTGCAAGGTAGGAAAAACAATTTTAATTCACCGTTCCAGTAGTATGCTTTGGGAAATGATTGTCAGTAACGTTACGTTTATGAAAACTGAATATATTAGACTCAAACATGCAAAATGGGTGATATGTTCCTTTAACCAATTAAACTGCATTGTATGACAGGGCCTTTGCATCCTTAAACATCACTAAGAAAATGTGTGCACACGCTAGTGCGTGTATATGCTCACCACAGAGCCTCCATAACAGGCTCACACTCATTTCCCACCCTCCCCTCAAACCTCAGACCTTACCCTCACCTGTCAGTCATTCCTGGGTCCCTGGTGCTTAGGGGACCACAGGCCTGTCAGACCTCCAGCAGCCCCTCAAAGGAATACCCCCCCTCCACCCTCTCTACCTCCCCACCCCTTCCTCATCCACCTCACCCCATCCCTCTCGGGCCCGCCAAACAAAAATAAAGTCACATTGAAGAGAGTGGCTGGGGCTCCTGCTTTGCAGATCAGTCAGTGGATACCTGATTGTCACTCGCGGGGTCAGGCCCTTAATCCTATTGTTTCTCCGACAGGATTACTCTCTGTGGTCCCTCTCTCCCTGTGGCTGCTTGCGGGAGAAAGGCCAGATTAAGGGGATTAGCGTGTATCCTCCTGACTTGTCAAACTGGGATGTAAGGACCCATTGACTTTCTTGGGGACCATGAATGAGGAGAAGCGGAGAGGTGCCTAAAGAAGAGGTCATGAAAGGCAGCGAACAAGCAAAAATTCCTGGAAGAACAATGCGATTTGTTTGCTTTTGTTCACCTCGAACTGGGCTGAAAGGTTCAAAGGGCCCTGAAGAGAGGAAATCGGCAAACTAAGAGAGAGAGAGAGAGATGGAAGGAAAGAGGGAGAGAATAGAGGGAACTTTTAGAGATCACTTAACTCCATGGAGGTTGACAAGCTGTTTCCACATACCCCCAAAGAAGGTCACGACAGTTGACTTGCCATAATTTATGGTGCTAATCTCAATAATTTCATAACCATTAGACCATGTCATCCGTCTCTGATGTGATGAATATGACATATATTGTAGAATTAATCAAGAATACAATTAATTACAATGGCTGTTTATTGGAATATCTTACAGGAATAGTTCAGAAATCTTGAATTCTATCTCTGTTTCAGCTGATGTGGGATATATTTATTTACTTTTACTTACCAAACGCCTCCAGCAAGGAACATGCACTGATGCTTGTGTTGTGGCTGTTTCTTTACCTCATTAATCAACAGATATATCATGATATCTTCATAACAAGAATCTCAAATGAACATTGAACAAACGTAGTTCACAGTTTGTTTTTTTAACTCCATACTAACACAGCGCATTGTAGATTTTCTCCCTTCGCTGTATGCTTTTAGATGGTTCCTGGTCATTGTCAAAGCAGCTTTAATTTGATAAATACTCACGCATTTTGTCCAGCTGGCTCTCTCATGTCAGCCAGAGAGCTTCAAAGCTTTGACTTCCTGACCTACCAATTTAAAAATACAGAAAAAAAAAAAAAATTGAGTGTTCTTTAATACAGAAATTGACATTTCCTGATGGCTCTAAATATTACAGTTCCCATGAGCCTCAAACTACTGAGAGCCTGTGCAGTTCGTTGAATTTTTAATATACAAAATAAAGAAAAATTCCCTGTTTCTAGCCCCACTGATGCTCAAAAGACTCAAAAGACAAGAAGATTTAATGGAAGTTCCAGTATGAAGCAAAATATGTTTGTTAAAATTAGTCCAAACAACAAGGCAAAACCCACACTTGGCAGACTGCTGAAATCCACCACCCGAGTCAGGACTCCCACACCCTCAGGCTGTCTCCGGGTTGGTCGTTTTGGCATCACAATGTCTATAGTGGTTGGCGCTGTCTCTTTATGGCTCTGGTCTGAGGGAGATGCAGTAAACAAGTCCAGCAGTACCACATGATGTTAAACATAACCATGAAAAGCAGGGAACAGGGAAGCCACCTTACAAACCCACAAAAGCTTCAATCTGTGTTCATTAAACGCTATCACAGCCTTCAGGCTTTCTCTGTCTCCTGGTGGTATAAAGTAACTAAATACAATAAAGTACATTTACTTACTGTAGTTACTGTAGTACTGTACTTAAGCACAATTTTTCAGTACACTTATACTTTTCCAGTTTGAGAGACTTCTAGGCTACTCCAGTATTTTTATGATGGTTGTAGTTACTAGTTACATTGCAGATTCATATTTTACATTTCCTCCTTTATTATTTCTGTTGCTCCCTTTTCATTATTTCTTTCCTTCCTGTTCTTTTGTTTTTGGCTCCTTCTTTCCTTCCTTTCAACTTTCCTTTTTCCTACCCCTTCTCATTCCTTATTTCTTGCCTTCTTGAATTGATCCTACCAGGTGAACAACCCCATATGTCCACTTTTGGAAATTTTCATTTCGTTAAGTAATTTTATTATTTACTTTTGCTTAAGGAGATTTTAATGCCTGACCCTTATTTGTAATGTAGTGTTATTCTGTTGTAGTATTGCTACTTTAAGTAGGATTTCAGCACTTATTCTATCACTGTATACTATAAATAGCTTTATCTATGGCAGTTCAAAAGATTACTATTACATGATTAATAGTAAAAAGGTAATGCTATTTTCGTCAATTTTATTGGTAATATAATATTGTCAGATTATTTTTAATAGAACTTTATTGAACCAAAAGCGAAAACAACAGTGAGACTGATTAGACAAAAGTCAGGCAATAGTAAATGATTATACAGTAAATGAGGGCATCAAAAAGAAAACGTGATTGAAAAAACTATGATTAAAACATAAATACATACATTATATCGCCAGGTCTAAAGTGATATCCTTTTTTGACCCTGTCTGTCTGCTGTCAGCCTGCCTAGTGACAGCTGACGTATACGTCACCAGCCGAAAGTGGAGTGACATGAGAAACAACCAATGGCTGTCCGAGAAAGGATTAAACTCGAGAATCGACCAATCGCAGAGCCAATAAGAGGCGAGCCATCGGAGCATGTTAGTGAAGATTTTAAAGCTCGACTGGTGTGTTTTTGTTGGGCATACGGCTTTCAACGATGTAAATTAACGGTTTGTTTGTTGAAGTAGATTAGTTTTTGATATTTTTAACGATGGGTTTACTGAAGTACAACGCTGGAGTGGATAATGCAGCGACGGCGGCGACAGTCTCAGAGGTAGGCATACGTTAGCTGTTTGGTTGCTAGCTATGTTAACTCAACTGGCTCGCTAGTTAACTTAGCCGAGCTAGTTTTCAGTTCCCTTGTCCGTAATTTTACAGGAAAACCTCTTTCTTAGTGTTCGACTTTATTACTTCTCACCACAGTTAAGAGCACGGTAGCTAAACCGAATTTGGTACTGTTAAAGCGAATTCGATGAGGCTAATCCAGGTAGCAGTGAGGGGCGATAGCACAGCTTTTGGTTTTGTCCCAGCTGCCTCTGTTTGCACGTAATTAATTGCCTTTCTAGGCTAAGTATGCAGTTTACAAGCTGACCGCTAAAATTCATGTTACGTTACAGTATTTGTTTTTATATTTCTTTTTTCATATCATATTTTCAGTGGATAAATGATGAGGACGTACGTATCAAGAAATGGACGGTCAGCGCTGCTCAAATAACATTAGCCTGGGGTTATTTCGTCTCGACATTAATATTGAAAAATAAGCTTTCAGTCAATAGCAGGTTACATTTTGTAGTTAGTCTGACGTTGCATGTAGAAATAAGGAGAGAAACGTGGCACAAATGCATATTCTGACCTTTAATCGAAACATTTATTGTATCTGGAATTTAAGTAAAAAATTCTATTCGATGCATAAAATTTAGTGTCGCACAGAAAAGTCTTAAAAAATTACATGTTTGGATTGATAAACTGTCGAATGTATAAACACAAAAAGTGCCATTTCGTCGGTGATTTTCACATGAATTTAATGTGTGCTAAAACTTCCAAAAACTAATTCCAAATAGATACAAAATTTCCTGTAGTGAGAACTAATTTTGGGGCCTTTTTTTTTTTTTTTAAGACGTCGTGATTAATTTTTATCAATATTTTTAATGATTGATATAGTCATCACTGATGGGCAGTAATATAATGATCATCTCATTGTGGTTGTTCAAACTGTGTAAAGGAAGCAGACAGCTGACTGAGTGCTAACTGCTGGAATGCAATCCTACCAGATTTTTGATAACTTACTGGAAAAGGTCACTTAGAAAATGCTTTGCAGGAAACAGAAAAAAACAAAACAAAAAAAAAGAAACTTTGATACATATGCTCTTTTATAAAATGATAAAATTACAGTAAATCAGACATGGTTTTGAAAGAAGAAAGGGAGCCATGACAAACTGGGTTTGAAAAGATAAAAGGTAAAACTGTCCATCTGGTTTTTTTTAAAAAAAAAAAAAAAAAAGGCACTTAAAAGTTGTCAAAGTAAATGCCAAAGTTCTGGGCATTTATTCTGGGCATTTAAATGTCCAAGGGTTTTCCAAAACCAAGAGCCCCTGCAAAGGTGGGAACCTTTGCAGCCCCCAGATGTTTTTGAGTTTAACCTCTGGCTGCAGACAGGAATAGTATTTAAATTGTAGTTACCACCATGTTTTACATACTGGACAAGTTCCAGCGCTGACTTCAGATACTGCGGCAGTATTTTCTGTTTACTCTGGGAACATTTGACATCTGACTCCAGAGAGGCTCTACTCAGTCTGACCCAGACAGCCTCTCAGCCACCGTCCTCCTGGAAGAAAATCAACAACATGAACATGTCCTTTCTGGATTATTCTCTGTCTTAATAGACTGTATTAATGCTGAGGTCATGTCTTTCTTAGTGGGCCTCAGACAGGTAATTCTAAACAACGTTGCATTTGATTTTGTAATAATACATTTGCAGGATTGCATGGTATGAACACTTTTGCCTCATTTCCTCCCTCACTGATTGTGTTTATAACAGTTCTTTACTAAGACTATGATATCTCAGTATCATAATCTTTGATTGTAATGATAAAACACTGTGATTAAAAATAGGAGTTTGAATAGTTTGAGGTCACAGTAAATTAAATCCAATTTTTGGGGGTTTTGCAGAAAAGTTCATCTCCCCTTCTAATGGGTTTATAATCTGCTTGCAATGCAACACAGTGCATTTCAAGAGAGTGTTATGTTATCAACGCATCTGTGTATTGTTGCAGCAGCTTCTCCCTGCCGACACTTCTGTGTTATTCTGTGTTTCCAGACCAAGTTGGTGTGCCAGGGGGCAAACAACCAGACCTATGTATGTGAGACGGGTCACTGCTGTGGAGAGACGCAGTGCTGCAGCTACTACTACGAACTGTGGTGTGAGTTTCCCATTTATTCACTTTAGCCAGTTTATCTTCTTCATGCCAGGAACTATAAAGCAGAGATACATATTTCTGTCTGCGAAGCCACACATAGGGTTTATATATGGTGCAGTTGGCTTAGGTGTTTTTAATGGTGATGTGTAATCCATCTCTGGCTGTCTGAGCTTGTTTACTGTCAGTGCTGCTTGTATTTGGCCGCCTGCTTGTCTCTCATGTTACTGTAGCAGCCATGTGCCACTTTAATAAGACGCCTCAGAGCCTCACTGGTCTTTTAAGTTAAGGCTAAACTTTGTGACTCATGCTTTATAATAAAAGAAGGTCAAACCAGGTTAGTAGCAAAATATTGTACTGTATATTTGAAGCTGCTAAACCAGTTTAGAGATGGTAATTGCAGCTGTGCAAAAACTTTTTGAACTCTAAATTGTCTATTGAAAACCATCAAGTTGATGCTGAATACTTGGTCAGATTGTTCATCTGCTTTACTTTTCTTTCATCACAAATTTCCGGATATAAATAATTGTTCTGTTAATTTTAATATAGAGCCCTGACTGATTTTTTTTATCAAGAATCTGATAAACTGCATGATATTTGCCTGTCATGGATATATCTGTTGACATATATGTTAGCAGAACATAAATGTTAATTCAGCTTCTTAATTCACCATTTTTTCTGTTTTTGTGTATTTAGTTCATAATTTAGTCCTATGAAAATGTGGATTTTACTGTTTTCATAATTTACTGTTAATTTATATTATTGTAAAGTATCCTGTCATGTTCTGCATGTCACAACTCCAACTAAATTTGAAGGATGTGTTTTTGTAAAACATTAAAATCCACAGATTTTTTTTTTTTTTTTTTTTTTCTTCTTACTGTCATACGATCTCAGAATCTGCTGAGTCAGGCTGTTTTTCTGTTGTTTTGTATTTAGGCAAAACTCCTTTTTATTTATTTATTTATTTTTTGCATCTAGACAAGATTAATACTCTGATTTTCTGACGGCATTATTGGTCTGGGGCTTTATGAAATGTGTTTGTGTGCTGCAGGGTTTTGGTTGGTGTGGACTCTGATCATCATCTTGACTTGCTGCTGTGTGTGTCAACACTGGCGCTCCAAGCAGCGCTTCCAGCAGCAGCGCCGGCAGAATGAGATCAACCTCATCGCTTACAGAGAGGCGCACAACAACACACACCTCCCACTCTACCGCAGTAAGCTGCTCAACTCCACATTCCACACATAGTTACTGATGATGTTCTGTCAGCAGTCCTTTGCTGTAAAGAGCTTTTAAAGTCATGTAAGAATATTATATGTGTGTATATATATTATATGCGTCTCACTTTATAAGTATCAGCTGATCAGCTTTTTCCATAACAATGACATCATGTATGACACATCAAACATGTGTTTAGCCTGTTTTTGACTTTAACACCACGTTGTCAGTCAAATACCAGTCATGTCTTTTCATGTAAACCTGTCATTGTTATGGAACTCAAATGTGACCTACATTTGTAGTTCCATAAGAGTGACAGTTATTTAGACGCATAAATCTTTAGGTTGAACAAGATGTTCACCATAGTTTGACATCAGGAGTGCTGCTGTGCTGTATAATGACTTCAGCTTTACTAGAATCATCCTGTAAACCTGTGTTATTCTGACCAAACCTGAGCAGAAAACCTGTAAATGAAAAGGTTTTAGGTTTTGTGGTTAATAAAATGCTCTGGTTCGTTATGAAACATCTATTCCTGTGATTGGCTGACACTTACATTTTTCTCATCTTTCAGGATTCTTACCAAACTACCTGCTGCCAGCCTATGATGAGGTGGTCGATCGCCCGGCCACGCCTCCTCCTCCCTACACGCCTCTCCAGTCAGCGTCGCTGCCCGCCGACCCACCTGACAACGATCCCAGTCCTCCCCCCCCGGCAGCCACTCCTGAGCCCCCAGATGTCGATCCTGCTACTCCAGAGGCCAACCAGATGCAGCTCCACAGCGCTTTCCACCCCACCAAAGACTCCACGCCGGGCAGGTACCGGCGTTTTACAGGGGACTCTGGAATCGAAGTGTGTGACGGCCAGGAGCTGTGGGATCAGCAAGGCTTTTTAGGAAGGGAAGAGGAAGCTGAGGAGGAGGAGGAGGAGGAGGAGGATGGTGCAGAGGAAGTGGAGGACGGATGCAATCGCTTCAGACCCCAGAGCTTTGAACGCGCCCGTCTAACAGATGCAGTCAGCTGTGAAAACACAGACGGACATTCAGATCCACAGTCGCTTAGGTAATGTTAGATCATTCATATCTGCAGCCCTGAAATGACGTTTGGAGTCAGCAGTTAGATGCAGTAATGTACCTTTGGTGCTCAGGGGTTTGGTGTGTGTACACATGTATATTTGACTCATGGTGTGTGTGACAGGACCGGAACGACATGACAAAAAGTCTGAAACATTTCCCAGAACCAAAATCTATTTTCTGCACATTTTGCTTGGGGCAGACGGTTTGTTAGCTCAGTACGTCGCCTCACCTGTCAATCATCTTCATTATGGGAGCTTTAGCTGAGCTCCATCACCACCACGTGCCGAAAACATCCCACCGTTTTGTCTGTTATCATGGAAAAAAGTTGCATATTGTAGCTTTAAACATACAATGGTGTTTGAAAAGTAGACATTTTGACAAATTCTTCATTATATTTACAAATGTAGTTCAAATATACACAGTCAAAAACATCAGGATTTTAAAGGGTATTTGCCACCTGATTGGAGTCAGCAGCTAGACTGGATTAAAACCTGCAGATCCCATTTCTGTGAATGCAAAATCATGTTTTCCCTCAGCCCGTAATATTTTCTGTTTACAAGTTTTCATTGTCTTAACCACGTAATACGTTTGGCTTTACAGATTTTTTCTTGACAACCAGAATGCGCTCTGTTAGTGGACGGGTTCTGATCAACATAGTGGCAGGAAACAACTACTATTATTTAAATTCTTACCAGCAGATAATCAAAAAAAAGAATCATTAGCATCTCTGTCTGTTTAAAATCAGCATCACAACACAAGGAGCCAGCTAGCAAAGCGTGGGACGTGATTTCCCTGTAAAAATACAAAGGTGGAATTAAATGTGTTTCTTAAGAGGCCTGAGTTTATTTGAACAGACTTTATTCGTACTATCAGCCGGGACAGATG
This sequence comes from Lucifuga dentata, assembly GCA_014773175.1. Classification (NCBI taxonomy): domain Eukaryota; kingdom Metazoa; phylum Chordata; class Actinopteri; order Ophidiiformes; family Bythitidae; genus Lucifuga; species Lucifuga dentata. Next base: position 48,923 of record VXCM01002287.1, read on the forward strand.
GGCCTGATGAGCAAAACAGCATTTTTCAGTGGACTTCAGAATGTCCAGCCAGGCTAAAGGTGCCGGTTTTTCTGTGTTAAGGTACATCACCATACAGTTTGATAGATTTAAAAAGGTCATGGATACAGTCAGTATTTCAGCAATAAATCATTCAAGCAACAAAATGAAAAACTCGAGTCATGTAGAAAAAAATTTCCTTAAGTGTTTTTTTTTTTTTTGTTCCTTAAATCATGATTATTTTGAACATCTCTGGAAAACCTTGTACATGGTACCGCAGAGCTTCTCAAAAACAATGTTTTTGCTCTGCACAGATCACCAGCATATAGTTCAAAATGTTAAACAGCCAAAGGTGTGTGTGTGTGTGATTGTTTATGAAGTGTGTATGAGTCGTTTGGACACGCCTGCAGGCGAGTCTGTTTCCTGTCCTCACAAGTGTTGTATGNGTGTGTATGAGTCGTTTGGACACGCCTGCAGGCGAGTCTGTTTCCTGTCCTCACAAGTGTTGTATGAGGCATTATTTTACTATGCCGTAGTACCATAATGTGTAGCCTTATGTAGCTTTTAATTCAGTAGCTATTTCATATTTAGGTGTACTGAACGGTTTGGAGTCTGTTGGACATGAGGCGATGAAAGGGGAACGCTTCCTGTGTACTGTACGGTAGATTTTAATCAATGTGTACGTTCATGAGCTATGTGGGATTTGTGTTTCCTCGCAGTTTGGGTTAAAACACAAATCACTAGATAGAATTAATAAGATTATTGTGAGATTACCACAGTGAATGTATGTTTTTTTTTTTTTTAATTANTTTTTTTTTTTTTTTTTTTTTTTTTTTTTTTTGGGGTCAGCGTGTTCATTGTGCTACACACACACACAAAGGGAACGACAGACTGCAGCTCAAGGTTACACTCCGTCTGCAAATGTGTGAAAGATTGGGGAAGCGTCTGTGAAACCCAAACATGCCGAGCGCTGAGGGAAACGTTCTCCAAATACGTCACTTTTCTATACGCAGCACTGAACCGTTTTCCTTCAGAAAACCTCATGCTACGGTCTGTAAATGTGCTCTGTCATCTGCTGAATGAAATTATATTTTTTTGTTTTCCTGTAACTTTTTTTAATAAAACCTGCAGATTAAAAGTTGGAGAAAAAGTCATTGTATATCTGTGATTTAATTGTAGTTTTGTCTATTAGAGATAAAACATGTACATCAAATACCACTTGCCTGATAAACTTTTATTTAACCCAAAATAACCATTTACATACAGGATGCTGTCTTAGAGTGGGAATAGCAAAAACATACAGCATATTCCCCCCCCAAAAAAACTGTCCAACAAAGCAAATACCACTATAATATTTCTCATCTCTTTCTAACCATCATTTTCACTGTGAAATCCTGGAAAAAAAAAATCTTATCAAATGTGATGTTAATGGTCTTAATTGCAACTTTCTGATGATCTGGAATGAAAACGTTGACCTTTCATCCAAACGCCACAACAGCTGATGTGACAAAAAGGTGCCTGAGAAAGTTTGGAAAACAAATAATACTTTTTTTTTTTTTTTTTTTTTAAACATCTAATCCTAACTGTGAGACTGTAGATGAGGTTAATAATCTCATCATGAAGAAACATCATCAGCTGCAAACCTTTGAGCATTAAATTATCTGGCTCAGTGGTTTCCTGTTGCTGTGATTGCTCAGGAGAAAAACCTCGTATCTCCAATATTCAGGATTTTATTATTGTTGGATCAATAATAAGGATTAATCTTTACAAAAGTACATTTGCTATTTAAACTTGAATACATTTTAATGCTAATACTTAAGTACAATTTTAAATCTATGGAGTAATGGAATATTTTTTTGATAGTACTACTTTCATTTAAAGGACTTGAGTACTTTTTTCCACAACTGATACATATAAATCTTACTAACATGTACTTTTTGTTGTGTTTTATCACCTTTAGGAAATTCTCAATGTTTTCAGTGATATAAAAGCATAGAAGTGAAGCTGGACTGATTGAACATATTGATTAGAGGTGTTAGGCTGATAATCAGGACTTGTGCTGCGTTCAATATCAGCTTGGAACTCAGAATTTCTAAAGTCAGGCTGGGAAAAGCCAAAGAAAACATCAACTCAGAATCCCAGCTGAAAAAGTCGGGCAAGTTTAGTAGTGATGTCATTTTAGTATGGCTGCTCACGCCATAATCTTTATTTATAAATAAATGTTTAGAAGCATTTTCTTTAAATTAATCAGCATATAGTCACAGTAACAGGTTAAACACAGAACACTGGCAATGCAGCAGCTGTTTTGAAAAGAAAAATAGCTCTAAAATGTTAAAACATAGCTTCTTTTGGTCCAACAGAAAAGAAAAAAAAGTTTTCCCACATTGTTTAGCTCAGGCTCGCAGTAGTCGTAAATGAGGTAATTCAGACGTACGGAGTTCTGACATACATTTAACGCAGCGTTGAACCTGATTCCTCCCCACAACCTTTAGCTCTACTAAGTGAAGCTGGTGTTTCCATGTAGTAGATCTACACGCTACAGGAGCTAATCACGTTCACACATGCATAAACGAGCACAGATTCATTTCCTGTCACTGACGTTAAAGGACCATACCACCCATTTTGCATGTTTCAGGCTAATATATTCAATTTTCATACACGTAACGTTACTGACAATCATTTCCCAAAGCATACTACTGGAACGGTGAATTAAAAATGTTTTTCCTACCTTCCAGACCTCCATTGGTTTCAGTTCANATTCTCTATTAAAATCAACTTGTTGATGCTTGAAACGTTCTTGGGATAGGTAATCCATCATCACCAACAACATGTATTCAGGTTTTTTGGAAGTTTTGTAATTTTAGCATTTAAGCTCAATAAAAAGCGTGGAGTGAATGTATGTCTCCACCAGAGAATATAGTCCCAAAAGAAGACCTGTGTTNAAAAAGCGTGGAGTGAATGTATGTCTCCACCAGAGAATATAGTCCCAAAAGAAGACCTGTGTTTATGGAAAAACTTAAATGACAGTGACTTCAAAATTTTGCATAACTATTAGCAGGAGAAACATGGATTTTTAAGGTGGGTGTATCGCTTCAATATTTGATTTTGAAAGATTAAGAGATTTTGCAAAATATCAGGAAAGCTGAAATACAGTTTTATCCTTTGGGAAATGATTGTCAGTAACGTAACGTATGAAAATTGAATATATCAGGCTCAAACATGCAAAATGGTCCTTTAAAAGCCACTACGATCAGCAGAGAAGATGGAGGAAGTAATCGGTCAGATAAGCTGATCTGGGTTGAAATTAACCTACAGCTCATATGAATACTACTTAAGCAAACACGGGAACAAGCAGACACGTCATCACGCCTGGGACTTGTCTCTCTCCTAGCCTGGTCTGAGCATGGCGTGCACCTTGTACTTGGCCGGCTGGAGGACCACGCCGAACTTCCCCTCCAGGCTGGGCAGAGAGTCACCGGGCGGGATGGAGAGCGTGAAGCGCTGCAGGATCCAGGACAGGAAGAGGAAGATCTCCATCTTGGCCAAAGCTTCACCCAGACACACCCTCACCCCTGCGCCAAACGGCAGGAAGCTGGGTGACGGGATGACCAGACCCGTGCCTTCGCTGTTCAGGAAGCGACCTGAGACACAAACACGGACATCAGACACCAACGCATCTGACATTTTCTACCTTCATCAGATGCACTTTCTGCTATTAAACACCTTTCTTTAAAAGGGCCATACCGGTGATTTTTCATGTTTGAGCCCAATAAATACAACCCACATACACATTACGTTCCTGCCAACCATTTTCCTAAACATAATACTGGAGCGGTAAACTTCGGAAGTTTTTTTCCTAGTATCCGGACTGCCACTAGTTTCAATTCATTCCAATATGTAAAAATTAACTTTAGAGACTTAAAACATGCTTGAGATAAATATTCCATCACAGCAAACAAAACATCTGTTAATTTTTCTGTTGAAGTTACTTAATTTAAAAGAAAACAGAATATAATCCCAGGAGATTTTCCTGAGAAAACGACCATACGTAGCAGCAAAACACTGAATTTTAAGGTGAATGTATTAGGTTTTTCAGCAAAATAACACAAAAAATAAAGTACAGTTTTATGTTTTTGAAAGTGGTTGGCAGTAATGTAATGTGTATAAGGGTAGGATTTACTGGGCTCAAACATGTAAAATCACTGGTATGGTCCTTTAAGAGATTGTTCTCATCGTAATTCCTCATAATATTCAGCATGTTCCTGAAGGATGGAAACAGGATGGAAAAGCTTCTGAAACCACATCAACAACACGTTATTACAGCTAAACCAGTATAATCAAACTGGTTTAGGTGGTTGAACCACTAGCAGTGTGTGTGTGCATGCGTGTGCGTGTGTGTGTGTGTGTATGTGTGTGTGTGTTTCTCACCAGGGTCAAACAGCTGTGGGTTTTTCCATTCTTTCTCATCATGGTGGATGGACCACAGGTTGATGATGACTCGAGTTCCTTTTCTCACCGTAAAATCTCCGATGCTGCAGAGAGAAAAACACGCAGAACTGTGAAATCAGGAAAAGTACTGATTGATGAGAGTTAAAGCTTCAGTATTGATTATGAGTATTGATTGATTGGTACCTGGTGTCGCTGAGAGCCACATGAGGGATCAGCAGAGGAGCTACAGGTCGGATGCGTAACACCTCCCGGATGGTCGCCTCCAGGTATGGCAGGCTGCCTCTGTCGCTCAGCTGGGGGGTCCGGTCCACCCCCACCTGACTGTCCAGCTCCTCCTGGATACGCTTTTGCACCTGAATACACACAAACACACACACAGGCTCAGAAACACCCACATATCAAACACTCGTGTGCACTTCATCACAAGCCTTTAAACCAGAATGTCAGCTTTTCTGGTGGCCTTGATTTGCCAAAGTGGGTGGAGTCTGGGCAGGCTGGCTGTGATAGGCTGAGACACTTATCAATCAAAAACAAACATCACTCTTTCTTTTTTTTTTTTTTNTTTTTTTTTTTTTTTTACATTTTTCTACTTGCCCAATTTCCAGAGCTCTTGTAGACCTGACTGTAACTCCACTTTTGGCCTGTAGAGGGCATACACAGCCACATTTTCTTCCTCTTTCAGGATTTTTACTCATTTCTTTTTTCTGAAAAGCTGAAACATGTTCCTGCCATAAATCAGATCCTATTATATATATATATATATATTTTTTAGAACTTTCACAACCAAATCAGAACATCGGTAAAGCCTAAAATCTTTGTCATTTCATCTGGTCAAGTTGTGTTGAAGAGAAAGCCTCCACTCCTGCCTCTGTCTTACCTGTGGGTAATGGATGAGGTAGGTTACCGCCCACTTGAGCACCGTGGTGGTAGTCTCCACGCCAGCGCCGAAGATGTCACCCACAGTCATGAGGACGTGGTCGTCGCTGAGATCCACCAACTCCCCGCTGATTTGGGTGTTGTTGTTCTTGGCGCTCCGCTTGACTTTCAGCAGGGCGTCTAGCAGGTCTCTCTGGACGTGGTCGCTGTAGTCTGCCTGGGAGAGGAGATGCCACGTAAAACCACGTTTCAAGTGTACAGCATTTTGCATATTTTGGCTTGAGCCGAGTTCTCTGCTTCTACATCAAGGTACCTTGTGTTCATCATATTTCTTCTGAAGGAGGCTGTCCCTGATGGAAATGCACCGCTTTAGAAGATGCAGGTCTGCGTTGGGAAAAATCTGCAAGAAAGAGACAGATCAGCGTCACTCCTAGATTTTATGGACCATGTTGGATCAGTTAAAGGACCATACCACCCATTTTGCATGTTTGAGCCTATATATTCAATTTTCATTTCCATCAATCCATCATCGCGAACAAGACGTGTATTCAGGTTTTTTTCAAAGTTACGTAATTTTAGTGTTTAAACGCAATAAAAAGTGTGGAGTGAATGTATGCCTCCACCGGGGAATATAGTCCCAAAAGAAANTTTAAACGCAATAAAAAGTGTGGAGTGAATGTATGCCTCCACCGGGGAATATAGTCCCAAAAGAAAAGCTGCGTTTATCGAAAAATGTTTACAACCGTGACTTCATAATTTTGTGTAACTATAAGCAGGTGAAAGATCGATTTTTAAGGTGGATGTATCACTTGAAGAATTGATTTTGAAAAATTAACAGATTTTGCAAAATATCAGGAAAGCTGAAATACGGTTTTATCCTTTGGGAAATGATTGTCAGTAAAATAGATGGTATGGTCCTTTAAATTAAGTAACTTCAACAAAAAATTTAATAGACATCTTCTTCGCTGTGAAGGATTACTTATCTCAAGCACGTTTCAAGTCTCTAGAAATTGATTTTACTGTTTATTTATACTGTTGATTGCTTCAGACATTTCTTGTCACCTACCTGCAACCAAGGGAAGATGTCCACCAGGCTGTCCTTGGCGACGGTGTCCACGATGCCTTGGCTGTAGTGCAGCATGGTCTCGAACTCCTGGTCTCCTCGGCGGTATGAGGAATTGAAACAGAGAGCGCAAATGACGTTGGTGACGGCCCGCGTCAGCTCTGGAGACAGATCCAGGGCCAGACCACCTGCTGTGACCTCAGACATGGTGCTACACAGCGACTGGGCCTCCTGACAGACTGGATCAGTGGACAGAAAGAGAAAGCAACATACAGAATTACCGGTAAGCACTTTGCAGCTCAGCAGACTAGGAAAGTGGCTGCAAAACTTAATCTACTCACTGATCTTCTCAATGGAGGCTGAGCCTTCTCCAAACATGCACAGTGCTGCATGAACTATTTTCCTGTGAAACCTCCAAGTAGGACTGTAGTCTCCAAAGGCGATGTCTCTCCCGTCTCTCGTCAGCAGGTCTGTGGTCACCTTCAGGACACATGCATGATAAGGATGCACAGCAGAAAACAGAAATGTCTCTTAAGGATGTGGAGCATAGTGATTTGAAAAAAAGGACAGAAATTGCACTTTAAAAATAAAATTTTTTTAACAGATTATTTGCATTATGAGTTGCATTAATCATACCTTGTCATCTTTATCTTCATTGAGATGTGAAATGCATTCTTTGTGTGAAGTAATACATACAATAGAAAGATGAGGAAGAAAATGATTACTTACAGTTCTGGGTCTTCCTGCAAAGATCTTTCCCTTCTTCAGCAGGACTTCTTTGGCGTGCATGTGCTGGTTGACGATGATGACCCTGTGAGGGCCCATCATCAGAGAGTAGGTCTGTCCGTATTTCTTCTGCAGCTCCTGGAAAAGCACATGTGGCTGACAGGGGCTAAGCAGACTGAGCAGACTGCCGATGAGTGGGAGTGCTGGGAGGCTGGGAGGCTCCTGGGAGCCACGCAGGGACAGTCTGAGCTTCAGCTGCAACATGAACAAAGCCAGACCAACAGCCAAAAACACACAAAGACACAAAAACCAAGCCATAGCTTTAGAAGAGGTCTCTGAACGAGGCCAAGCATCACGGAGAAGAGCTGCAGAAAGCCCTGTGCTGCTGCAGGGCTGCTGTTATATACACCTCCTTCAATGCCAAAGCCTTGACTTTGAGTGTTTTAGGCTGCGCCATTTAAACAAGATAAGCTCGCCCACAGATTCAATTTATTAATCTTTGCACACAGCATAACATAGATTTAAGATAATAAAGAATTTAGTGTAGGTAGTAGTTAAATACTATAAACACTCCTATGAGTATACTTTAATTACCGCGTATATGTTCATGATGTACAGAATCACAATATAATTATCATAATGCCTTTATAAGAAAGATATTATATAGTTAATAGTCTTATCAAATACGTAATTGTATATAATATAAGATTCAAATAAATAACAGATAAACGTGAAAACAAATAAACATATGAATAAAAGAATACCTGAAATATAATTCTGAATATTTATTCAATAAAATTCATTTTTAATGTTAGCATATATGGAGTATTTCTTCCGAAAAATTGCGTTAATCGTTTCACAATGTATNCATTTTTAATGTTAGCATATATGGAGTATTTCTTCCGAAAAATTGCGTTAATCGTTTCACAATGTATTTTGTCCCTGCTTGCACACCGTAGCTAAACCAAACAGAATGGCTTCCTCGGAGTCCCAGCCGCGGTTTGGCCAGTCTGTTAAAGGTTTATTATCCGATAAAGTGAGCTCCTGCAGCGGGGACGTGATCGCGCTGACCCGCCAAGTGCTGAAGGGATCACGAAGCCAGGAGGTGAACGATGCTACGCGTTGTTAATCAAGAAATGATTGTTTTTTTAAATTTGCTAAAATCTTCATAATAGGAAGCTAGCGACATCCGGAATACAACCGGAAAAGCGAGTTCTTCAAAATAAAAGCAGCGTCCAATAAAATTCAATACTAACGGTTTAAATTTTATAATTAAAGTTTTAAATATATTTTTAACAACGTAAGCAGTTGGTGATAACAAGTTATACGCACAACAGTACTGTATAACAATTATACAGAACATATAACGGAAACCATAACGTTTTGTTTTGAAAATTAAACCTTCGAGTTTAAATGTTTTTCCGGTTAGCTTGATCGTGCAGGGAAGCTAAAAGGGATCAATATTTTAATATAAATGTCAAAGTTACTTGATATATTCGTTTAAATTTCACCTTAGTTCTTTCATAGTAACTTATCTGGCTAATAATTATAATTGTTAATAAATATCTATCCACATAAGACTAGTATTTAAGATGAACTGATGATTTTCCTGCTCTGACGTGAAAATGGTCTCATTAAATATCTAAACAGCACATTTTTGGCATTTTATTTGATAAGATTTAATTGATGGTTGATTAATATTATTATTATTATATTAGTTAATTAATCAACTGACTGACTAATTGAGAATTTATTTCAGAATTACTTTTGCCTTTGGTTGTTTGTGAAGTATTTGGTCAGTTTAATTGTTAACATTATGTTGTTGAAAATGTTTTTCCAGCTTCTTGGTCAAGCAGCCAGAAACATGGTTATTCAGGAGGACGCCATCCTGCACTCTGAGGATGTAAGTGTCCAAACATACTGTAACTAATAACTGGTTTAAGTAGGTTAACTATAGTTATCTGCTGTTGCCTTTATGATCCATAAAATAATGAAATTCCAACATATCACCATCTGTCTTTCAGAGTTTGAGAAAAATGTCCATTATCACCACGCACTTACAATATCAGTAAGTACCAATAAGCAGGTGTAAAATCATTGGAAGTCATTAGTTTGATTTATAATTGTGCACATGAAATGCTGAAACTGTATGTATGTGTGTGTGTCTGTATCTCTAGGCAGGAGGCCATCCAGAAGAAGTGAGTCTAAACATTACACATTGTTTGTGCTTTGTTTGAAATGATTTTGCATCACTGTCTCAGCTGCGAGCCATAACATCCATTACTGACGTTTGTTTCTCCCGTGCTGTTCATTTCCATCCTGCAGCGTGGAACATTCTAAAAATCTGCAGGACCAGCTGAGACACTTACTGAAGTGACGGCGGTGGAGTCAAGGCCTTGGAATGATCCTTTAATCAGAGCTGATGACGCAACTCCACTGTCTTTAGTTTTCACGTTGAGGAATCCTCCAGCAGGATTTACAGCATCTCGAGCTTTTTTTTGGCAGGGATAATTTGCTGTAAATATATTTTGCAATATAGTTGGAACTGTGGCTGGATTAATATAAACAAAATTACACCATGAGAAGGTGAAATTCTGCTCACAGTGCCTGGCTCGTGGGCAACGGTATCCAGCAAAGCTCCCCTCAGGCAGATTGATCCGCCTGCTAAAGAGTTTCATTTCAAAATCAATAAATTGCTACATTTAGTTTTTTAGTCATATCATTTTTTTTTTTTTTATCATATCTTTGTATTTATGTATATTTCTGTTTACTGCCACCTTATAAATAAAATCATAGAGCAGAGATCTGCTTTAGGGGTGAAACTTTATATTTTATCTCCTTTTCCACCTGGTACAGATGTGGTCTGTTATTTAAATTTTGCAAATCAAATTCAATTTATTTGTCATGGGGAGCTCTGTTTAGCATGTGAAAACAACTAAAGGCTCTTATAGCTTAAATCCATTGAAGACTGTAGGAGTTGTAATTAGAAATGTACCATCAATATTATTTAGGCCAGTTGTTTGCTTATTTCTTGGTATTCATCCATAGTTTCTGTGTAAATTCTACCTACAAAGTGGATATAAAATCTTTGTGATATTTTTTCTTAATGCTGAGAAAAGGACCATGTCGCTGGCTGCATTATTAACTCTTAGACACGTGATGAGGAGAAACGGATCAAACTTATCAGCTGTTTGAAGGCCAAACAGCTGCTTAACCTAGAGCGCGTCCCTGAGATGATGCAGGCTCTGTTATTTAATGCTGCACGTGATGAATTATATTTGTTTGCTGCTGGTGTGGAAGATATGTCTCATATATGAATTAGTTTTTCAAATGTATGCAGAACTGTACCAGATAGCACCTATTGATAGTTTGTCATGGCCCAAATATGCATACATTTTTTTTTTTTTTTTTTNTTTTTTTTTTTTTTTTTGGTTATTATTTTTGAAGATGCAGACAAAAATATAGGAAAAAACAACCTATTTTGTCATGTTAAGAAAATATTTGAAAAGTTCCTGGATCTGCTTCTTGATGCAGAGCCATGCCAAAATTTGATGGGTTCTTCTTGGACTAGACCCCCACCCTTCCACCAAGCATCGTCAAAAAGCAGTGAAGGACTTTTTGAGTTAATTACTTTTTGAATAAGAAAGAAAAACCAAAATGTATAAAGTCCTTGGTGGAGATAATAATGCAGCAGCTTCAGTCCCAAAGTATCTCACATCAGATTATAAGAAACACTATCGCTGAAAGCAGCAATGATACTCTTTGCTACAGAAATTACTGTTTTGCAGAGGTGGGTAGTAAAGCGTTCCATTTACTCCATTACATTTACTTAAGTAACTTTTTTCACAAAATTGTACTTTACTGAGTAGTTTTATTGCAGGATACTTTTAACGCATACTTGAGTATATTTATGAAGAAAAACATATACTTTAACTTCGTTACATTTGGTCGCACTCTTTGCGTTACTTTTTTTATTAATTGCCAGACATCGCTCCGACGCAACGAATCAAAATTCTCCGCTTTCTGCAATCTGCACTGCAGCAGAGAAAGTGAAAGCGACTTCCACTGTGTGTGTGTGTGTGTGTGTGTGTGTGTGTGTGAGAGAGAGAGCGCGCTTTGGTCCAATCACATTTAGCGTCCCGTCATCGCCATGACAACGATGGGTTGACATAGCTTGATAGGTGGGCCGGCCGGTGCCTTTGCATATAATATAATATGAATTAAAATGAACTTAAACTAAGCAAACACGATTTTTTTTCTTTCATAATTTTCTTGGGGCTTAGACGAAAACTGGATTCTAAAAAGAGAAAGGCTGGCGCGGAGAAGCAGCGACAATTGTGACATTTCAGCTTCTAAGACTCAACATGGAACTTGAGGAAACGTGACGGTAAGCTGCAGTGTTAGCTACTTAACTAGCTGCTGCTGCTAATGCTAACTCAAGTTTTCCTGTTCTATTCTGAGTAAATTCATGAAGCTAACCTAGCTAACAGTCTTGGGGCCAGGCCAGAATTGTCATAATTTGTTATGTGGTAAATATTTGATTTATTACTGTCTACTGTTTCTTTATATGATATGATTTGGATTGTATTAGAAGCTGCGTATGGCTACTTTGCATTTTTTTCCCCCTCAGACAAGCACTTTATAGCTTGTTGATTATTTGAAAGAATAAGCTGATCAAAGTTACTCAGTACTCAAGTAATCTTTTTAATAGATGCTTTCTTACTCTCACTCAAGTAATTATTTTGGTGAATACTCTAACTTAAGTAACAATACTTTTACTTGAGTACAGTTTGTGGCTACTCTACCTACCTCTGCTGTTTTGTGTGTTTGAGCTGAATCCTAATTTGGGTCATAAAATTAATAGCTGCAGAAAAATCATCTGTTGCAAACTGTACCTGTAGTAACTATAACAACTGCACCACCAGTGCTCTTTCTTCATCAAACGAAGGACTCTGGGAGGGTTTTCCTCTCAGTCCTGACCTCCAACAGTCCGTTCTGTTCAAACTCTGCTCCACAGCACAGATGCTTCTCCTCTCAGCCATGCAGTCCTGACCCCATCAGAGGGTTTAAGGTCCCACCTGCTGCCGGGACATTTTCATCTTCAACCTTGAGTGAAAATAATGTTCTTCTTCTAGGAAAGAATGTTTTGGCGCTCTTATCACAGTGTGAAGGTCTCAGAGGAGGCAGATCAGGGGACTGCTGGCTGAAGACCTCACCCATCCCTCACAGAAACTCATATCAGGACTAAAACTACGAGACAAAACAATATATTATCATGTAAGTTTGTGCAGATGCTGTAATTGTGCATTAATTTACTTTTCCTATTTAAAGGACCATACCGGCCATTTTGCATGTTTGAGCCTAATATATTCAATTTTCATACATGTTACGTCACTGACAATCATTTCTGAAAGCATACTACTGGAACGGTGAATTAAAAATGTTTTTCCTACCTTCCAGACCTCCACTGGTTTCAGTTCATTCTGCTATTAAAATCAACTTGTTGATACTTGAAACATTCTTGGGATAGGTAATCCATCATCGCAAACAAGAAGTGTATTCGGGTTTTTTTTTTGTTTTTTTTTTTAGAAGTTAAGTAATTTTAGCCTTTAAGCGCAATAAAAAAGTGTGGAAAAATTTAAATGTCTGTGACTTCATAAGGCTGTGTAACTATTAGCAGGTGAAACATTGATTTTTTAAGGTGGGTGTATCGTTTGAATATTTGATTTTGAAAGATTAAGAGGTTTTGCAAAATATCAGGAAAGCTGAAATCTGGTTTTATCCTTTGGGAAATGACTGTCAGTAACGTAACATGTATGAAAATTGAACATTTTAGGCTCAAACATGCACGATTGCTCTTATGGTCCTTTAAGGTCACAGCATTCCTCAGCATTCATTGAGACACTCTGGCTAAGGCTGTAACACCAAAAGTCAGAATTTCCATTTCAGTTGAATCTGAAGTTTTCAATGTACTTGACTGGTGTTTATTTAAGTTACTTATTCTTTATAAATTGCACAGCAGAACTTGATATTTCTATTATAAGATCACAGTTTGTGTCATCACTATTACAGGATTTTAGTGCCCTCTGCTGGGAGCAATAGGCATAAGCGTAATATAGCAGAAAGTATGTGTCAAAGTTGAGTCACACCAAAAGCAATGCATCCAGAGATAAATCCACCGATCCAGAAATGCCTGAAAGCTTCATTTTTCATTGATCCTTTATTCTGTTACCTTACCTAGTAATGCATTTGAATTACCTGCCTACACACCTGGTTAGACATCAAGTCATTTAGTTTTGCAGTCTACTTGTGTTGCCAGATCAGGCCTGATGCAGCATTCAAACCAGCGTACTTTGAATTTTTAAATTTTATTATTCAAAACTGTGGTACATGATCATTATTGCAAATGTCTGAAATGATTCAACACATCTTGGCTGCAGCATCGCTGCCTTTAACATTCTTGAAAACAGTAACATCAACACATGCACAAACATTTGCTGCAGAAAAATTTAAAAAAACATTTGGTTCACTTGCAGTTGTGATTATCAGTCTAACATATATATTAAAAGCAGATGACTGCGATGAAAACAGCTTCTTTTAACTGTCTCCACAGTTAAAAGATATGAAATGACTTCAAAATGAAAAAAAGATCCATACTGCTGGCTTTGGGAAAGTTCGCACTGAAACAAGGCCCCCTCTGAAACCCGGTGTTTCCACGGTAACACAGTCTGCTGCATCCACACGCAAGTAACAACATAAATGTCCCAAGATGCAACAGGCCTTACAAAGTCAGAATAAAATGTCATTTGAAAACAGTTTACCATCATCTTTGATGATAAACTTTACAGTTTAACTGTAAAATATCCTGTCTTTATGTAGCGGTGTCACTGCGTTGTGTTTGAAAGATTCACGTTGCTGAGTTTTTTTTCCTCCAACTTTATTCTGATCTGGTCTGGTCAGATGAAGATAAAAAAATAAAAAAACACAGGCCTCAGCTCCAGCACACATAAACCACACGTTGGTCATAGCCAGGAAAGAGGAAAATTAACAGGGTGCACACCCCAAACAGCAGGGGCACCCCCAACCACACAGCTTCCCTGGCCATGCCCCAAAGTGTAATAGTAACAAAAAAAAGCAAGGGAAAGAAAAGGAACATGAATAATAAATAAATAAACTACGGCAGTGGAGATCAACCAAACCTCATTGCTCTGCTACATTTATACTGTAAATACAGCATCTTGTTAATAACCAAATTTGGAAAATATGTCAGCCGCTATTTTTTTAATCGATTTTTCATATTCAAATATCGAGATTGGTCGAGCTCTAACAGAAACGGGATGATGGAACATGATATCAGCAACTCTTTAGTCTGTGGAGACGACAGAGAGCAAAATACTGTAAAATCACACATTCAGTCAAAAAAAAAAAAGGCTGAAATTATCCTTCAGTGAATCAGCAAATTTATCATGTGACATTCTGCCTCTTTTAAGGCTCAATACTTAAACATCACTCCAGCAGATTGAATTTTAGACAAACAGGTCCTGCTATTGCAAAAAAAAAAAAAAAANGAAAAAAAAAAAAAAAATCAAAGAAACACAGTCATAAGGGTGTAAAGACCAAATCACGACAGAGATCCTACGCTGTGATCACATGTGCAAACCATCAGTGACATAAATCAGCAACACGTTACAGTAACAGCGTGTTTACAGCATCACCAGACCTGCTGACTCCCGACCACGCTAATAACTAAAATCATCTGTCACTCTCACGCTTCATATGAAAAAAATATACTGTCCACAACCAAAAAAATATACTCTCCCTCAACCATCCCCTCATTTACATTCAGTGTATCTACTGTAGTAAGGCAGTAACCGTTTCACGAGTGTCTGAGCTTCATATCACCATGACTTCTATGGTCAGTTTAAAATCGATAATGAAGCGAGTCTGTGTAACAGGAAGCTTTTAGGGTTCTAACTTTGGCTTCTGAGTGGTTTGAGACTGTGAGATACTGGGAAATGTGGTCCTATAATACAACGCAGTGATGGAGTAAATATACGGAGTTCCTCTGATCTGCTACCCAGACGTTTCTGAAGCCTGAACGTGAATAATGTGTATCTGAATATACTTCCTGTGGATCTCATGTTTAAGAAAAAAGACGCTTCAGGAGCCAGGAGGCATGAAATGTGTTTGATATATGAACTACAATCTCATTTTCTTCTAAAGGAAAAATCCACCCAATGATTAATGCTGTAAATTATGATTTACCACCTTGCATTTCCCACAGTGCCTTTCAGCAAGCGTGCAAAGCTGCTGCCTACAGGTTAGGTGTGTAGTTTGTGAACACATTAATTGGTAGGTAGTGGGTTTCCACTGCCTTCCTGCTCTCAGACAGGCATGTCAGTGGAAGCGTTCGGCAGCATCAGCATGGCAGCAATCGTCTGTAACTTCCTGTCTGACTGACTGCGCTGCAAAATGGCCGAAAGAAACCAACGTCACATCACATCCAGTATCAGAAGTGACCATAATACCTCCTCAAAACAACAAAATGGTCCCAGTTATGCAAAATACATCCCCAATGGCTGCTTTCACAGGGTGGATTTTTCCTTTAAGCTTCCCTTAGTTAAACTCTTAATCTCAGTCAAAGCGAGAGGTAGAAAAAAAAAATCATAAGCAGCAGGACAGTCAGCGCTGCTTTTACAGTACAAACGGATAAATGCATGAGTGCAACTTTTGCACCTGATAAATACGTGAATGCTGATACAAAAAGAAGCCGATTAGAATCAAATCCAATCATATCCAGAAGCTCAACTCTCACCTATCATACAATATTAACTTATTCACGTCCCTTTCACTGTGAATCTGGAGTCTTGTTCTACTGTAATTCTCCGTTCATTTAACAAGACTCAATCTACATTACAAACCAAAACCAGATCCAAAGGGGTCCAGACAGATTCCCCATCCTTTCTCAGGAACAAATACACAGTATAAGTAGTGAACTCTACTTGATTTTTGGTGGGAAATTACCAAATATCAATCAAATGCGATCAATCAATAAAATATATATTTTATATTCGCAGACAGGCAACATAAAGGCAAGTTATCATCCAGGACCGTAACAAGCCTGAAAAGTTGAACTGTGGATCTCAAATCCACAATCAGATGCAGCAGCAGATCAAATGAAATGAAAACAGGATGTATGCAAAGCTCATCTGCAGGATTCTCGTTCTCTTCCGTCCTCATCTACTCCTCCTCCTCCTCCTCCTCGTCATCGTCCTCGTCGTGGCAGTGTGTGATCTCCTGAGGAGCCTGAGGGAAGAAGTGGGCCGGCTGGATCTCGCTGATGGATCGGGTCAGCTGGTGACGTTTGGAGTCCATCTCCTTGAAGTCGAGTTCGTGGCGGTTCCATGTGGCCAGCGGCGATTCGGTGTCATTGATGTTGACATGAGCGTGCTCCACCGTCGACTCGTGAGGCATCTGAGGGCGTAAAGCGAAACGTCAAAACCACCATTTTAAGCTCAACAACGTTTGCAGAGAGTCGGATTGGGAAAGATTGGGCTTTACCAGGACGTGTGCGGCTCTGAAGAGGTAGCTGAAGGGGTAGTACAGCAGGTTGATGAAGGAGGCGGCGTACAGGTCGGCGTAACGCATCACTTGGGAAGCAAACAGCGTCTGTCTGGATCCGCTGCGAAACAAGCTTCCCATCATGCCGTAGCACATGTCCATGTCATGGGTCAGTTTCTAAGAGAGGGACGAAAAAAAATGCTTTAGA
This sequence comes from Lucifuga dentata, assembly GCA_014773175.1. Lineage (NCBI taxonomy): Eukaryota > Metazoa > Chordata > Actinopteri > Ophidiiformes > Bythitidae > Lucifuga > Lucifuga dentata. The sequence goes on from VXCM01002287.1 coordinate 65,803, forward strand.
GCCGGGGCGTCAAAATCGCAAAATTAAAAATTGGATCGAAGTCAACAGCCAAACAGGGTCAACCTTTATTGAAAACAGACTTAAATTTCATTTTTATCAGAGGTTATGACAACTTATTCATACACTAAAATGAATTTAATTTTTTTTATGTCTTCCTCTCTATCAGCAGTGCTTCTGATTCATTTCCAATGAAAAACTTTTATCACAGGCATCAAAAATAGCCACAAAACTGTCATTTTTCTCAAGGGAAATCTAAAATCATCTTTGTTTTTCATCAACAACACCAACAAGCAAAATGAGAATAATATTTTAAATGTGATCATATCTTCTTATGTTAATTTTAACTTTAATTACAGCCGCATCAGCTCTGCTAACAAGGCTAACAGGTTTATCTCTAACGGTAGCAAACAGCTTCTCTAACTCCACCTGAGCTGAAAGCCTGTTTTCAGATCCACCTTTTCCTTTGGCTGTTTCTTCTGTGGGCTAGCTTAAAGTTCATTAAAAATGACTGGATGGGCACGGAGGGGAGGGGAGGGGNCCCGCCTGCCTATATACCGGCGGGCCAGTTATTATAGAACTTACATATTATCTCACGGACCAGATATAATTGTATTGTGGGCCGGATGTGGCCCGTGGGCCTTCAGTTTGATATACGTGGTTTCGAGCTTTAGAGCAGACATGCCCAATGGCTGAGCCGCAGGAAAAAAACCCCTCAAAACTCAGAGGTGCACAGAATAAAAATTAGCTAAAACAGATCCTAACGTGTAAAAGATGTTTAAACTCTCACTTCAGTATGGTAGTTTAAAAAAAAAAAATCAGCCTGTCTGCAGCGTCTTTCTCATTACGCCGCCATACACAAACGCTTTCAATCACTTATCAGCAACAAAAAATAATCCTACAGCAGACTTCTGTTCTCCAGCATCAGCCCTCGATGGGAACGTCTGGTTTTGAGGAAACAAACTGAAGCGTTTCGCTGATATCGATAAGCCTGAATTTATCATTTATCCTGAATCCCGAACTGAATCAACACCCTCTAACTCTGCTGGTAAAGACGGAACATGATGGGATTTATTGCAGTGGAGCGTTGAGGTGAACCCAGGCAGCCTCAGAGTGTGTGTGTATGCATGTGTGTGTCTAAACAAGTTGTACCTTAATCCGTCTCTGCTGTGAGCTGATATCTGGACTCTCGTTGCTGCTGCTGTCCAGATGCCTGAGGACAAAAAAAACAAACAGGTGTGTGTGTGAGGATCTGAGAGAATCTGCAGCTTTTTACCAGAAAACCCCTGATATGTCTAAAAAAAAAAAAAAAAAAAANAAAAAAAAAAAAAAAAAAAATGATGCCAATCTCTGAGCCCATCTCTCTGAAATCAGATTAATAAGCAGCGCTGCACATAATGCTCTCATTGTTGAATTATAAACTTCTTCAAATATGTCAATAGGTTGTCCAAACCAAATAAACATTCACTTTTATTTAAGATAAGATAAACCTTTATTTATCCTGAGAGAAATTATGGTGCCAAGGTTTCTCAGTAGTACAAGTTACATAAGGTGCAATAAAAACAAAAAAAAAAAAAAAAAAAAGAAGTGCTGCAAATGCAAAAATTACAAATTAAACTTACAAAAAATTATATACTAAACTAAAAACTAGAACTAATAAAACTATTATATATATGATAGATACAAATATAGATACAGATATACAAATATACATATACACAAAGATGAGGTAAGCTAAGGTGCATATACACAATACAATGTCTAAATTATTGCAAAGTAGTGTAAGTAAATTATTGCACAAATTATTGTAAATTATTGCACATTCCAGATAAATATACAGTATAATGAAGAACATATGATAAAAAATATGAATGAATGAATGAAATAAGGGAGGAAGTGGGTGGCAGCCATATGTATGTATGACAGACCATGTCAGAGTGCAATGTGACTGTATAACTCCTCCCCCTTCCTGCAGAAGGGGGTAGGAGTTATACAAAGAGAGATCCATAATTTATTTTTTTTAACCTCAACTAATGGATGTTCTCTGAGAAATTTATATAAGCACACAACCTATTTCAGTTCTTTTTTGGACACAATCTGTAAACATGGATTTTCTGACAGAATCTCGTCTTTCAGTAGATGAGAAAATATTTCAAACATTTCTTTAAGTGTCTGTCAAACAGAGCTGCTGTGCTGCGTGATCAAAAATTCTGATATGTTGTGATGCGGTTAAAAGCTGAGCTGGGATTCGTGTTGATGTTAAAAAGGAACTCACTTGTAAAGGTTGGCCAGGTCGCAGTCCAGAGCCTGAAGTTCCACAAATATGGCTGGAAACCAGAGAGGAGAAAAGCTGGTATTAACACATCACATCTTTGATAGAAACAAATTTGGGATTTTTTTTTTTTTTTTAAACAACCTCTATCATCTTTACTAGTGGAACTATTGCTGACTTGAACTTTAACTCGTGATCACATTAGTTACAGTTTGTAAAATTTAAAGGACCATACTGTTAGTTTTGCATGTTTAAGCCTCATATATTCAATTTTCATACATGTAATGTTACTGACAATCATTTCCCAAAGCATACTACTGGAACAGTGAATTAAAAATGTTTTTCCTACCTTCCAGACTGCCACTGGTTTCAGTTCATTCTGGTACGCTATTAAAATCAACTTATTGATACTTGAAATGTTCCTGAGATAAGTAATCTATCATCGCAAACAAGATGTGTATTCAGGGTTTTTTTTTTAGAAGTTACGTAATTTTAGCGTTTAAGCACAATAAAAAGCGTGAGTGAATGTATGTCTCCACCAGGGAATATAGTCCCAAAAGAAGACCTGTGTTTATTGAAAAATTTAAATGACCGTGACTTCATAAGGCTGTGTAACTGTTAGTAGGAGAAACATGGATTTTTAAGGTGGGTGTATCACTTAAATATTTGGTTTTGAAAGATTAAGAGATTTTGCAAAATATCAGGAAAGCTGAAATACAGTTTTATCCTTTGGGAAATGATTGTCAGTAACGTTACATGTATGAAAATTGAATATATTTGGCTCAAACATGCAAAATGGCCGGTATGGTCCTTTAAGCTGAACCTCATTCATGCACAAAACTAAAACTATTCTAACCCAAATCTTAAGTCAAGTATATTATCAGGTAACCATATACTACCACTAAAATAGATATTTTTTTTCTACCTAGCAATAAACAATATAAACTTTTCTATTTTATTTTCACATATAAGGTCACTGCTCCAAATATGGCTCCGCCTATCATAACTAAGGACCATAATTAATAATTAAAAGTATTATTTTGTTCCTGCAAGTTAACACTGCTATTAATGAAACAACAGTATTGTAAAGGGCCGCCCACATGAAATGTATCTGAATGTAATGTGTATTTGCGCGTGCGTGTGTTTAAACTGAAAAGCGTCAGGTCTCACAGCTCTTCTCGGTCCAGACATGGAGCTCCTGAGCAAGCTCAGGTATCACCAGGAAGGTTCTCCAGCCTTGACGCTTTTTGGATTTAAGAATGTCGCCGAAAATATGGTCTCCGATGTAGATGATGTCTTTGCCCTTTGCCCCCAGCAAGTCACACACAATGTCAGAAGACCCTGGAAAAAAGGAAAACGGCATTTTTTAAGGAGGCTATTCTGGCCTTTTTATTCACAGAATGGAAATATAATAAATAATTAATGACAAGCACCCAACTAAGGCCAATTAAAGATATATTTAACCTCCATTCATGCTGCTGAACTTACAACCACTAGAGGTCAATAAAGTCTCATAATGTCCTTAAATAGAAGAACTGGTCATAAACATGAGCCGCAAACCCGTCACAGCTAAAAATAGATGAAGAAAGAGATCAACATACAGAGGCCCTCAATCTGTGTCAGCAGAAAATGATGAGGGATTCCACCTTTACATTTGCGAGGTCTCAGCAGTGTTGCATGTTGTTTTAGCGGTGGAGGTAGTTAAGATAGATGAATATGTCGTTCCTTAATGTATGCCTGCAGTAAATTCTTTAGGGTTGTAGCTGTGTATGAGCACACAGCTTTATGTTACAGCTTATTGCAGTAATTCTGTCCTTCAGTTTACGAGTGTTTTCATCCGTCAGGGAAGCAGGATTCCTGAAAATTTTTTATCTCAATTGCTAATATCTTTAACTTTTCACTCTATAAAATACGGCAATGAATGGAATGTAACTGGATTGGTGCTTCTGAATTTCAAGTCACCATGATGGTTTTCAATGACAACTTCCCACTTTGCACATGATGTAAAATTCTGTTACTATTCCACATCCTTGTTTGCTTTTATAAAGGCATTAACAGTCAAACAGACAGTTAAAATGAGTGTTAGATTATTAAAAATGAGGATTAGACTTTAAAAATGAGTATTAAGACTGTTAAAAATGAGGATTAAGACTTAAAATTAGTGTTAGATTGTGAAATATGAGTGTTAGTTAAAAATGAAGATTAGACTTAAAGAGTGTTAAGACTGTTAAAATGAGTGTTAGATTGTTTAAAAATGAGTATTTAACAAGCTGTAAAACGCATTCTGATGTATTACTGTCAGGTGAGAATTGATGAAATTCCTTTATATTCCTGTAATTCAGTAAGAGAGTTGACATGCACACATGAAATATGGTTCGTGTCTGTCCTTGAATCATAAAGAAAACAATCCAAAAATCTTTGTTTAAAGAACGATGCTTTACTTACCTCCAGAGTACACGATGCCATGTTGGAGAGGTCCAGTATACGTGCCGATCTTTAGCCGACCTGTCGTCTGGAATCAACCAAAAGTCACACACACTCAGATACAATAATTACCAAAGGAGCTGGTAAAAACACACCTCCTTCAAAATTTGCTTATATTGAAGATTATTTACTCAAATATAAGCAAAGCACCACTTTGTCCGTGCAGGATTTTGGTAGTAAACACTCACAGTGTCGACCTGCCGCAGCACCGTTCCCTCTCCAAAGAAAAGCGGTTTGCGAGCGTCGACCAGAATTAAGTCAAAGTAGGATTTCCAGGGTCTGTGGGGCATTCCCGGCTGTCATAAACACACACATTATGTATTTAATCATATATACTGTCTACATCGGTGTTGTAAATATGACAAAGAAGAAACAATGACCCTAACTGGATCTGTTATGTTGTTAAATGTGAGCTCTTATCTCCAGGACGTACTGGAAAGCCTGTAAAAGTCAAATCTGGCTCTGCTGTATCATGTCTACTGAAAGCTGCTTTAATTGCTGTTAACACCAATGCTTTGCACATGACAAACAAGATCTGTTAATTCTTCTGTTTCTTCATTTAAAACACCATGGCCCAGATTCATAAACTGTAGCGCATGTTTTACCGCATCACTATGCGCAAATATCATAGCGCAACCAAGTTCCCTCATTCATAAATGCCTGTTGACGACATATTGTACCATTTGCCTTGAAAGGGGCATTACTGAGATATTTCCTTATTTGCATGTTGTGGTAGCTATTCATAAAACAAACTGACACGCAAAAAAATAAGACCTGCTTCAGTCCCTTGGTAAATTTTAGCGGTATGAAATCTGGACGACGTTTAAAACTTTGACTCATGTATTAGTGACCAATAACTTTGATAAAGTCATTCAGCTGATCCATCAGTTTTTAAATGGTGAGTTTTGATCTGATCTGAGACACGTTCAGGTGCTCTGTTAAATATCACCTNCCCCCCCCACCCCAGTGCAATTGCATTAAAGGGTTATTAAAATACACGTTTATCTCTTATTTTAGTGTCAGTCTTTTAAAACGAAGCTCTCTAAAGCAGAATGCATGTTTCTTTTGCTGATTTGTGACTTTAAAACCAGATAAATCAGGATAACTGGTGGCTGATAAATATGCAGCAGCTCATTAATACGCTGATCTTCATTGGCTTTTACCTGTGACAACTCACCTTCAGGTGAAATTAAAACGGTGCACTGATTATCATAGGAGAAGTTTTATGAATGAGCCTCAATTATCACGGCACACATTTTAAGGCAACGCTACTCTCCATATCACCATTTCAATTTAAGTTCCTGTTTATTGTTCAAAAAGGTTTTCTCTATTTTCTAACACTGTACTCGTATAGTGTTTTTTTTTTTTTTTTTTTNTTTTTTTTTTTTTTTTTTGAGCTCACATACAATAAAGAACCTTAATAGTCTGCATAAGATGCAGCAAAACGCAAAAGAGAAGCCGTGCCGTTACCTTTGGGCCGTGAGGAAAGTCAAAGAGGTAGGTCATAATTTTCTGAAAGAAGAAAAGGCAAAGGATGTGAGCTGTTTGACATTTAAACTTCAGACATCTATTTAACATGCTGGTCCAGAACAACTTAGAAAAAGACAAACTAACTCCATCATCAGCAAAACATATATAGAAATGTATAATCAAGCTGCAAATTATGAAAATAAAAGAAGAATATCAGCTGATTTGCTGTTTTCACTCGTTATCGTGTCTGAGTAAAAGCTTCAGCTCACCTCTGTGTATTTGTAATCGCTGTTAGTGGCCAGAAAGACTTTGGTCACTTCATTCATGCGACTGAGGAGGAGCGGAAGCTTCGGCTTGATGGATAGAAGAGGAAAAAAAAAAACTTCAGCAATGCAGTAAAAGAATAAATATCAAATGAACTCAGACTGAGTTTAAATTCATCTTTTATTTGCTGCCACAACTCAGAAAGAGCTTCACATAGTAAGATCGGTTAGATGAGGTTTACTTACATCCTTTACCACGTACTTCTCCAGGTTTTCAACTGTTTTTTCTTTTAAGGATCCCTATGAAAAAAAAAAATGCTAGAACAAGGACTCATTCATGAATGAATGAAAGAAAGAATGAATGAATGAGACGCAGCTCAATCGTGACTTGTGATTCTACCTTAAAATGAACCCAGTCCACGGCGTCGCGGACGTCCTGGAACATGCTCTTGTAGGACATGAACAAGTCGCCGTCCTTGAATCCAGTCTCACAGCTAACAGACAGTAAAAAAAGAAATAGTATTTTTCATAATAAAGTACCATTCCCTGCACTTTCATTAAGTTTTGCACAAGGATTCAGTGTTTCTCCCAGAGCTTTAATTTGAAACCATAACACAGATGACTGAAATTCCCTGAAACCCATGACAAGATCATTACTATCTACAATAAGTATTAAACATATCTCTGAGTACCTCGCATATCGAGAGCAGTTGCTGAAGAAATCAACCAGGCAAGCAAAGAGGTACGTTTCTGAGGAAGAGGGAAAAACAAAAGTAGAATCAGTGAGACACAGCAAACATGATAAATCAGAATACTTCCAATAAAACTGATTAGTAGCTGCACAGCTAATTTAGTCATGTTTTAATTTGCCTTAAATGCCTTTAAAACAAATTTCACATATATACTGATCTGCCTCATATTCTGGGTTTCTGATTCAGAGCATCATCAGGCTGCTGTGGTTGTGTGTTGTTTTTTACCGGGGAGGTTGAAGAGCGTGTTGAGGATGTAGAAGCGTTCTGTGTCTCCACGCTGAATAAACTTGTTGGGGTACATCTCCCTGATATCAGGCCTGCAAACAAATAATGAGGAAGTTAAAAAACAGGAAATCTTAAACTGATACTGAAATATTTTGTAACTGGCACGCAACATAGTCTGGTTCTTTGCTGTAAGCCTTTTTATTCAGAAGTAGTGAGCACAGCTTTGGTGATTTGCTGGTGAATTTGTCTATATAGTTGTGAATTTGCCTATAATTTGTCTATACATATATATATATATATACATATATGTGTATATACAATATATATATATATATAGTATATATATACAGTATATAGCAAAAAATTATATACTATACTAAAAAAACAAAAACTACTGCATATACAATATATAGAAATACAAATATACAGATATACAAATACAGACAAATGTATATACAATTTGTCTATATTTGTATTGTAGTTTGTTTTTTAGTATAGTATATAATTTTTTTGTAAGTATAATTTGTAATTTTTGCATTGCAGTACTTCACTTGATTATTTTTATTGCAACTTACAGTATGTAACATGTAACTTGTACTAATGAGCAACATTGGCACAATAATTTCCCTCAAGATAAATAAAGGTTTATCTTATCTTATATTTCGCTGTGTAGCAGGTTTAATACAGGACTTTGTCTCTTTTTCCTGTTACAATAGAGTCACTGACATGTTACTGATTACATAATTAGATGATGATAAGTAATCTTAATAACTACATGCCTGGCTTTAGATGCATACATATTCTTTCCATCAGCAAATCTGGGAAGCTTCACTCAGTTGTAAGTGAGGGTGTTTTCACGCTTACGTGCTTTGATCCGGTTCAGTTGGACTAGTGTGACTCACAAAGTATCACCGTTCTGTATTTGTTCCCTGTCACGTATTTACATAGCAAACTTTTTCCTGTTTGATTTTCTTTCTCCCACCCAAAGTCATTTCTGACCAACGAGCAGAGGGAATGTCACTTCAGTTGCTGTATTTTGGTTCAATTGGATGTTTTCCTGCTGAAACTGAATTAAACCAAGCAATAAATGCAGCATCGTAGCAGTTTAGTCCCTCAGAGCAAACGAACTACAGGTCTGAAAATGCCTTTAGAGGACATCAAACGTGGATATTTGCTTGGATCGTGTTACTTAAGACGCTTTATAGACACGCTGACATGTCAGTGGGAGAAGCAGATCTCACCCCCTCAGGAAGTTGAACCCGTGCACACAGACCAGGATGTTCCCATAAGCATCCACTTTGAGCAAGTTTCCATAAAATGTGTCAAACACCAGACCTCTGAGGAAGAAGAAGATGGGGGAGATTTACGTTCCAGTTGGCTGTCACAGGCGCTAATACGCTGATGAAGACTGTTAGCTTAATATTCAGACCACATCAGGATTCTATCTGACGCACCTGTGGAAAGGTTGTGGTCTCTGTGGACGTACCTGGTGGGGAAGGAGGGGTCGTAAACAAAGTTGAGCAGTTCCTGCGGATATCCAATGGACACCAGACGCTCCACAGTGAGGTCGAAGCCCAGCGACTCGTACTCAGGAGATTTATACACTGATGGAGACAGAGACGGGCTGATGATGTAATCTGTCTGAGGCATCAATATATATATACATATATAAATTTTTTGGGGGAGGGGGGGAGGTTAATGCCGAATTTGTGCTTCCTGACCACGCTCTAAAATCAATGCTAATGGGCTGATTTCAATTAAATTTGGCATGATGACTCACTTTTTTAAAATTTCTTATTTAGTTAATTTTTTAAACATACAGAATAAAAAAACAAAACAACAAAGACAAAAAAAAGGATGTTCATAAGTATCACACACGTCAGTACATTATATACAACTGAGGGCCATCATAAAGTGTCACACGTCAATAAATTATATACAAATATGACCCATAAATAGTCACTAAAACAGATGTATAGGGCCCAGTCATTTCATGCGCATTCCAGAAATTTCCACAAAGGTGCCCAGACCTGCCTGAATCTCCCAGATTTATTTTGGAGAGATCAAAAGTTAACTTCTCCAGTGGCGATAAATTAGCCGCTTGGTTCAGCCACATTTTAACAGAAGGTGTCTGTGAGGATGACCACAGAATAAGAATACATTTTTTGGCCAAATAAATAAGAAAATTCAACAAGTAGTCAATTTCAGGGCNATAAGAATACATTTTTTGGCCAAATAAATAAGAAAATTCAACAAGTAGTCAATTTCAGGGCTGACAGTTAACTCAGTTTTACAGTTCAACAGGTATATAAGAAGTGACAAATGAAATTTCTGACCAGTTATCTTCTGAACTGATTCATGCACCTCTAACCAGTAAACTCATATTTTCAGACAAACCCAAACTGTATGCATTAATGTACCCTTGGTAGCTCACTTTTAATGAGTTTTTATTTATTTATTTATTTTATTAATAGGGGATTTCTTGGCCTTGGTAGAGGTTATGTGCTGTCAAAGCTCCTTCTTTTTTAGATTTTTCTAGTACGCTCTTAGAAATGCAGTTATTACAAATGTTAGCTGATTGGCGTTTGCCAGAACAATGAGTTCTGTGCAGTAATACAGATTACAAAAATTACTTCCCCAATCTAGCTGACTTTCAAATGCCGGATGTGTCAGATGTTTCCACAAATACGTGACCCCCAACCCCAACCCGGCTTTGTTTTTGTGTTGTCATCAGTTCTAAAACTGCAAAACTGCAAACTGGGAAGTAAAGCAAAGACATACTCTAAACCAGAATGAACCTGTTCTTGTCATCATGGTGCCCCTCCCCTCGTGCTGTGTGGAAGTAAGCCAGAAATACCACCAACAGCTGGATGGCTGCAGCTTCAGTTACTGTGAGGAGCTCCAGTACGGCTGACACAACAGCCAGAATGCTGGGACAGTAGGAGGCTCGGGTTTGACCTACATGTGTTGAGCTGAATGTCCACATACCTGCCAGAGTGTAATCCATGTCAAAGCCAAAACACTTTATCTTCTCCATGGCCAGACTCCGGTTTACAAAAACTCTGGGAAGAGAAGGTAATGTGGTCAAGTAATGCACGGCCGCTCAAAGTCCAGGTGAAATATGGCACCGCTGCTGTACTCGCACCTTCAATTTACAGTGAATAGTTGACAGTAAAAGTTTACTGTAACATTTTTCTGTAAACTGCGGGATTAAAAATGAAAAAAAAATCTCAAAAATAGAGGTACAGCACAAGAAAATAAATAAAAGGAGGTATTTTATGTTTGGTTCTGCCACATTTCCTGAGAGAGTTTTAATGCATGGCAAGCCATAATTTAGACCAAGCGCCCACTATGCGATGGGATCCCAGACAAATCCCAGACAGACCTTCAGTATCCAGAGAGCAGGAAACCTGATCTGGAATGTGACAGTCAGCATCAAACATTCTTTATATTTTCATTGTTGGTCTTCTATTATGTTGACTTCTTTTTAAAGGACCATACCACCATTTTGCATGTTTGAGCCTAATATATTCAATTTTCATACATGTAACATTGCTGACAATCATTTCCCAAAGCATACTACTGGAACGGTGAATTAAAAATGTTTTTCCTACCTTCCATACCGCTATTAGTTTCAGTTCATTCTGCTATTAAAATCAACTTGTTGATATTTGGAACATTCTTGGGATAGGTAATCCATCAACAGGTTTTTTTTAGAAGTTACATAATTTTAGCATTTAAGCACAATAAAAAGCGTGGTGTGTTCCACTGGGAAATATAGTCCCAAAAAGAAGACCTGCATTTATAGAAAAATTTAAATAACTGTGACTTCATAAGGCTGCGTAACTATTAGCAGGTGAAACATTGATTTTTTAAGGTGGGTGTATTGCTTGAGTATTTGATTTTGAAAAATTAAGAGATTTTGCAAAATATCAGGAAAGCTGAAATATGGTTTTATCCTTTGGGAAATGATTGTCAGTAACGTTACATGTATGAAAATTGAATATATTAGGCTCAAACATGCAAAATGGATGGTATGGTCCTTTAATTGTGTGCATTGTGAGCAGGAAATGTGAAACGTCTTTCAACAAAACATCGTCTAGTGGAATTTTGGCCTTAAAAAAACCACAAAATAAATTTTAATAATTGCAACAACAACAGACATGCAATTCTACTGGTTTGATGTAGGCTGATCAGAGCATCTGAAGTAAAAACTTCGCAGCCCTGCCAACAATTTTCCCTCAAATGCCTATTTTAATATTTTTAATTAATTGCTGGTGATAATATTTCCAAAGACATTAGCTGCAACATTTAAATTTCCCAAATAAAACAATTCCAAAAAAAAAAAAAATTAATTAATTGTTACCAAGTGTTAGAACTCCTCAGTGAAAGTAAAGGTCATCACTTGCAGCAAAAACATCAGATTATGGCTTTAAACTATTTTATCTGATTTCTTCTTCTCAAACATGAAAAGAAGATTTAGCAGGAACCTGTTTTGTCTCAGATAATAACATAAAACAAAAAATAAAAAATAAAACAAAAATAAAAAAAACAATAAGTAACTGCAAGACCTCTGAGTTCGCTCTTTCTGTGCTAGGCAATTTATCAATCAAACCTTGTAAAAATATAACCTGCGATTCTGCTCAAACTCAAACGCGCCTCAAGTTTCTATTCAGATGGTGCGAGGGAGGGATGAATCAGATTGACGGTAATGGATGGGGATTACTGAGAGGTGAAAGGAAAGATGTGGGAATAAGGAGAAATGCAGCAAGCAGAACTCACATAAGAAACCACAATGACCACTAGCTGCTGTTTCCACAGGGATCAACCCAACTCACAATTAGTGTCAGTATGGATAGAGTTCCGTGGGAGTTGGATGGAGAATCAATTCACATCATGGACATAAAAATGTAATTTAGTCAGTAGTTGTGATTTTTTTTTCAACAACAAAACAATGGCATACCTCATTGCAGGATGGTTTTGAGCCAGATCCCTTGGAAAGCTTTGCAATAGAGAATACATGTCGTATTACCAATGAACTCAAAGCTGCTGGTCTTACTGGTTATCACCACTGGTCATACTGGCTTATTGCTTTTGTCAGTGAACAGCCTGTATGTTCTGAATTACGTGATAATTTGAAAGATCTACAGCACTTTGTCGTATCCAATCGATTACCTGCTTCTTTGTGGTGAACCTGAAACGTAAAACTCAACACACATAAAAAAAAAGTCACAAGAACAATTCTGATGTATAAACAGATATGGTTACACCAGCCATGTGACTTTTAAGAATTATTTTAATGGTTCTCTGAATGTGAGTGCAGTATTGATCTGTTAACATCAAATAACTGCACACTCTTAATTTAAAGAACACTTAGAAAAGTGAGTTCTGTGCTGCTCTGCTCTCAGCTTCTGCGATGATTTTATTCTGCCATTCAAAAGATTTTATTAAACTGAATCATATCTAAGCTTGTATTTATTTGGATGAAAATGTGATGGACTGAGCTGACACTGAACTGCTAGAGCGACCGGGCTCTATTATATTTTGGTCTTATTCTCTTAAACCATAATTATAACAACAATAACAACATGATCTGGTGCATTCAAGAATGTTGTAAACCTTAAAAATTGGTCATAAGCCAGTGAACTGTTTATCATTCTGCTCTTTTGGAGGGTTGAGCTTAAAGTTGCTGCATTGCTTAAATTATTATTTGTCGATACACAAAATTGTGCAACAAATCATCAACAATCAATTCAGGCAAACTCTTATCTGCGTATGAACAACTGGGCTTTGAGCCTCATTTCCCAATATAATCACAAGTGTTTTAAATGTGATTCTATCAAGGGATGTTCAGCAAATATCCAGTACTAACCACAAATTACAGAGTAACTATCTAGGTTTGGCAAATTGTTAAAACTGGTGTAATCATAATCTTTGTGTCAGGGACAGCAGGTGGACTTCAGCACTGCTTTTCTTCTCATTCTGGCTTATGTGTACCTGTGATGAGCTTCACGTTGATACTTCTTCATGGTCACACCGTCCATGTTGACTGGGAGCTCGGTACAGTTCTGTAAACGGTCGCTCCATGAAGTAGTCATCTTGAACCGTTAAAAGTTTTTTCTGGGAAGGAAAACAGCAGTGTTATAACTCTCTAATTCACTCTATATACACTGATTCAAACATCCATCTATATTTGCAGCTCTGATTGGAAGATGGCATTAAGCATCCATACATTATCTAAAAGCATCTTGGGGAAAAAAGTCCCAAAAATGGAAATCTCAGATTATGTCTGGACAAAATTCCTTGTAAAACCTAAACCAATAAAGTCCTCAGATAGTGTGGTCACTAATTAATTTGTAACACCAGTTTCGTAGACTAAACATTCTGAAAGCCACTTCTTGAAGGAGTAAATGTAAAGACAATAATATAAATGGAGCCTGAATATTATAGTTTAAATAATGCCTCTGCGATATCGTTTACAGCAAATCAACATCAATTTATCAGATTTGAATAGGTTTTAATCATGTTTTTGCCGTACTAATACTACTAATAGACAAAAAAGTAACGGAGCACTCGCTGTTCTTTTAAGGGAAGAGTAACTTTAGATGCTTCCTATAATCCAACAGTCACTGGCTAACTGCTAACAAGCTAAGTAAGACTGACCTTTCTACTCATTTTTGTTTTTGTTTTGTCATTTTGCTTATTATTTCGCTAGGTAGCGTTATCTTCTATGTGAGCGATAACGCTAAATTACGACAGATTCTGTCTACTGTCAAACAGCTGTAGCCAAGACTATCGCTGATATTAGCAGCTAAAAATTATTTTGCAAGGTAACTTTATTAAACATCATAAGCTGCAGCTGATTAATAACTGTAGCGGAAGCCATCTCTACATATTTGTCGAAAATCAGTTTATAATCGCAGGTTTATAGACAGAAGAGACGTCATAAAGCCATAATAAACACTTACCCTCTATGTCCTAGCGGCTGGTGGTAAGATTTACTGCACGGAGCATGCGCAGAATTACTTAAAACCGCATTCAGCTTTCGTCCGATAGATGGCGGTAATGCACTTTTAAGCTGCATTCCCACACGTCAATAATCACAATGAAGAAGAAAAAGATTTCTATTTATTCGAAGTAAATTTAGGGTATATAATCTTTTTTTAACCATTAGTAGCACATAATACACATGAAAACAAAAAAAAACAAACAAACAAAACAACAAAAAATAGGCCTACACATAGTCCAGGTTCCCTTCTCTCCTTTCCTAATTTATAACGATGTATGTGTGTACAAGTATCAACACCTTCAGTTTTTACACACCAAATATTTCCTTTGTTTTCTGACAACTTCTTTGTCACCACTTTTGGTAAAAGCTATAGTCCATGTCCAAAATTATGTGAACACCTGGACATCACGTTGACCATCTATTCCAAATCCATGGTCATATGGAGTTTGACTATAACATTCTCTAATTTATTTTCATTCAGACATAATGATTCTGGGCATTAAGACCTGGCTCACAGTCTTTATTCAGTTCATCCCTAAAGGTGTTGCAGGGGGCTGAAGTTGAGGCTCTGTGCAGACCAGTCAAGTTCTTCCACACCAAACTCTGCAAAAATTTCTTGACAGACCTCGGTTTGTACTTCTGAAACAGGGAAAGGCCTTGAAACGGTTGTCAAAGAATTGGTCGGATGCTACAAAACACTGTCTAACAGTTGACAGTGGAGAGAGTCCTGCTAAAACAGCAGTCATAAAGTTGTACATTTGGGATCTGATTTATTTATTTATGTAAATGATGGAAGTTATGATTTGATGATGCTATCTGTCTAATTTGTGTTGCCTTTGTGGCCCAATTCATCTTCATATGAATTATTTTCATAAACATGTCTTTTCTCAAATTTTAAAGACAATTTTAAGTTGGTTTTTTTTCAGTGTCATTAATATTTTGAATTTACAGTAGTGAATTCTCACAGTGACCTACTTCTCTTAAGACGTAGGCTTGTAATGTCAGATTTTCTTTTTGAGAGAAATCATAGAGGAGCTGTCCATTATATCTGTGTTCTGTATTCTGTATTCTTCCACTGTATTCTTTTGCAAACACATTAGGAGAATAAGAAAGTGAGAATACACACCATGACTGTAGACTGGAGGGATGTCTGGTGAAAAACAAAATCAGTGCAGTAATGTAATTTGTATCCTCAATGTAGCTTCAGCTCAATATTTCATTCATAGAGATGATTTTTTAGATTTATTGCTTTGAGGCTTTCAGTGTGTACCTGCCAGCTCTTGAACTTTTATGTGTCCAACTAATGTCACAAGGTGTCACAAAAAGTAATGATGCTCCAAGCAGATAAGTAAACAACATGAATATTAATCAAAATACCTCAAAGTAGAAAATGACACATTACAGCAAGATCATGAATAACTGGTGCTCTATTATTTTAGATTGAAATGACATAGGATCTGAAATTGAATTTCTATCAAGAAGGAATGACAGAAATGTTGCTAATATTTGCTAAATATAGACAGTTATTAGATATAAACCATACTGTATGAAATGATGGTTTCTCAGAACTGTTGTGAAATGTAGTTGCATTTTTTATTTATTTATTTTTGTGACCATTGTTGTGGCAATTTGACTACCTATGACAACTAATGAGGAACGAGACAAACTCTCCTTACAATATTGTCATACTTTAATGCTTAAGCATGGCATACAAGAAACAAAAACTTACGTGTGTGTTCTGGCACACACCTGTACTTATGCTTCATTATTCACAAACATCACCCATAATTGACCCCGATATAAACGACTGTTCTTTGTTTAACTGAGACTCCTTCACTCCCATCTTACTTTCTCAAGACAGTAACTGAGATATGACCTTCATCCTGGTCATACCTTCAAAATACACACACACATGCACAGTAAGTCTTCAGAAAATCTTTGTCCCTTGTCTCGTTATCTGCAAAGGCAGATGTGCAGCCGGCGGGGTCACATCTCACAGTTATGTTACAGTAATAATATTAAATGCAATTATTTCACACAATATAAGCTCTTATTAAATGTCACACAGTATAAGCTTAATCAACAACAGCATGATCAAACAGCATCATTTCTCTCATACAATGAATGTGAAAGAAGTGTTGATTCAACTGCAACAAAACTGTGTTGTATGATTTCCTAACATCTTCCCCATGTATGAAAAAAAGGTGTGAGTCAAAAATATAAAAATATATAACTACAGCTTCAAAATTACCACAGTCTGAATAAAAGCTACTGCACTAGAATCAAGGAAAACACTTGAATGTTGAAAATTATTGCTTATGTGATTCCAGAAAGTTGATTTTCTTCTTGATTCCAAACAATTATGGAAAATTGTCCAAAAGGTAATATTTAAAAAAAAAAAAATTCTATAGAACACTTCTCAGAGAAAATTGTTGAACAATGCCTTATTCTAAAAAATTCTTCCGCACTTTAAGAAAGTTAGGAGGGAAAGTATGGAAGCCCAAAATGTTTCCCAAATGGAAAATTTCTAGAGATATATATTGAAGAATATCTTCTTATCTCATCTAATTCTAGAAAACCCATCCACCTTTTAGAGCCTTCTTGATTTTATTAAAATCTTAAAAAAAAAATCTTAAAATCTATTATAATCTATTATAATTTATTAAAATCTCAAAAAAAAGAAACAAAAATGAGGTAAACAATTAAAAAAAAAAAAAAACNTTTTTTTTTTTTTTTTTTTTTTTTACTGTACAACTTTTTATATGGCATGAAAAAATTAAATAACAAAAATAATATTGACTTCAGCTGGATATTATAAGTTCTCATTTTGCATATTAACACTATTTAAATCAGCAATCAGGTAACAGTTGTGTGTTTTGTGGGATTTTAGCGGCGTTTGAAAATGGCTCAACCAGTCAGAACCGAGGACCGGGACTCTCCGTTCACAAAGCCGACTTTGATACGTTTTGTCCGGGTTCAGCATGTTGATCTTGTCGGTTCAGTCGCCGGGGCTTTGGCTGGGTACGGTGTTTTTGCTGGATATGTGATGACCGGTCAACCGTGCGCGGTCCCGCAGCTCGGTTTGTGGGTGAATTTAACCGAGCAAACCAAGACCCGTTTCANACCGTGCGCGGTCCCGCAGCTCGGTTTGTGGGTGAATTTAACCGAGCAAACCAAGACCCGTTTCAATACAGAATCATCAACATAACATCTGCCAAAATTCAGGTAAAACTTTATTACAATGTCGGAGTTGTAATACAAAGAATGCCTTTATGAACCCGACTATTTCCTGCAGAAAGTCGCTAGAGGTGCAGCTGGGACAATGTAGGAGAACGGACCCGGTGGAGACAAATCATGTGTTTTCCTGCCTGAACCCAGGTGAGTTCAAGTCCTAGAATACCATGTGATCACCAGGTGTCCTAGTGGCAATATTATTAAAATCACAATCCATAGTTTTGCCCATACAAATTTGAAAAAAAAAAAAAAAAAAACNAAAAAAAAAAAAAAAAAAATCCATAGCCTTTCTCACATTAGATGCAAAAGTGTAACTTAACATTAATCTCTCTGTTGAATTTAGTGGCAAAATCTCTGGCTCTGACACCATTAAACTGAATATGATTAATTATTATTAGTTAAAGTTTTCTGCTATGACTTATAAAAATCTCAGTAATATAAAAAGTTCCACTGCAGAGTTTGTGTTGATGTATATTTTCCATCCTCAGTTGAAATTTACAAAGTTATCTAATAACTTTGCTGAGTAAAACCCAAATCATCCGTCAGTGTTCCAGATTTAAAGAGATTGTGGTTTTACACAGCAAAGTCAACCATCAAACCTGCTGTTTGCAACAAAACCCTGTTTTCCTGCTGCATTAAACAAATCTTTAACAGCATTAAAAAAAAAAGTAATAACTTGGATAATGCTGCTTGTGACGTCATATTCAAATTCTGTTTTGTGTTTTTGGTTGACCCCTTTGGGTAACAGATTGTACATTTTAATGTTAATGTCATGAACTTATTAGCGATTCATTTCAGGAACTTCATCATGATAGAAATCCCATGGAAAAAAACGTATATGTGCTTGACAAAAAAGCATGCTGCACTTCTGAATGATATTTCTGCTGATGGTGTTTCCAAGTTAAATCATTCCTGCAGTGGTGCGTTCAGGTGCGTGTTCTTTGACTCGAGCATTTCAGTTGGACTGTCAAAAATAATAATCTGTAAATGTATCCCAGCAGTGAATCCTGCCCGTTACATTGAAAGGTGTTTGTAATGCTTTGCTCACCATTTACATATATGAGAAGGATAGAATATTAGAAATGCCCCTAAATATAATGTAATTAATACAACACCACAAATTAAAGCCTCCAAACAGCCATATAGTTAAATCAACACCTGAGCCAACTTAATTTATACCTGTTTAGAATCTAGTCCAGATGTTACTTGTTATGGTGGAATGAGTTGGGTGACCTGCACTCACCATACTGTAACACAGCATAATTATTCCAGCGAGTGTGTGAGGCGGCTTTACCGTGCTCATCTCTCAGTGCGTGTCCTGGCAGCTGTAAAGGCTCTGGTTGCGTGTCAAGCTTGGTCAGACACATGGCTGCTAACGGAGACGAGGCTGCACCTCTTCACACTAACGCAGTAAAATCTGCAAAGGGCTCTCTGCAGAGGATTACAGGAATTTTCAGATTACTGCTCAGCAAGACTGTCTGCTGCTCTGACCCNTTTTTTTTTTTTTTGGCTGTGAAATACACAGATTCCTAATGTGGGAGTATGAACACACAAGTAGAGTTGGAGGCAAATTATGTCAAACATGAGGATGTATGTGAAAATGAGCTTTTTTTTTCTTTTCTTTGTCAGCCATATTTTGGCATCATCAAGTGAAGGAAATAAAGAAATGCCATTTTAGCATCATGATCATATTAAAAGAGAAAATCTGGAGATATGTGACATCCTGCTTCAAAATGAAAAACTTCCTTAAGTTTTTTAGAAAATCCAGTTTAAAATATTAAATCTTAATGAGATGAACTGCTCAGGCACTGACTGACTCTGCATTTTAAAAACAAATTCTTAGTAGTATTGAAGAATTTCAGCTGATACCAAAAGTATGATGTTGGGATGTTCGGTCCGCCTGGTGAAACGTGCCTGAGACATGTAAGGACTTGCTGAGTGGCATGTACGTACACAAGGGGTTACGCCTGAGTTTAGATTTGATTACAGTAAAAAGCCGTGTGGATAAACGGTTCACACACACACACACACACACACACACACCCAGCTCCTAATATCTCTAATCATGGATGTCTTAATTAAAGTGAGTAAAACAGAAAGAATTGGCTGGTGCTGTGGATTAGGCATGAGGAATGAAGGGGAAGGGGGGATATTCTGTAATGTGGGATGACTAACGTTGAAGCTCGGGTGCCAGGAGTATGCCCCGTCCATCTGCCATTCCACCCCACCCACCCACTGACACACTAACAAGCGCGTGCACATTGACACACGTGTGTTTTTGCACATGTGCTTGCATACTCCATCCCGCTCTCTGGCCCTTCCCTGTCCTCACTTAGCCTGGGCAGCAGATGGTGAGGGGTAAGGCTTGTAGCCCCCTCCCTGTTCCAAGCCACCAGGCCAATANTTCACCAGCACCCCACCCCTCTTTGTGTTGTTGAAGAGCCCGAGTGTTGAAAGCCCCAGCCTGCCCCCCCTCCACAAATCCTTGGCTGTCTGCCATTGGTGGGACTCAGTCAGGTGTCCTAATGCTTCAGTTAGGGGAGGAAACGCTGGTTAATCTGCCCATCGCGTGCCACCGGCCGCGGCCTGGCCTCTTTGTGTCTGGCACCCCTCTGATCGGTCCCTCCACCCCTTCATCTGTCTTTCCCCCTTTTCTTCCAACCCAGTTTCTCTGCCCCAAGACTGTGTCATCCTTCCTTAAAGAGCACCCCCCATCTCTTCCTCTCCTTTATTCTTCACTTCTTTTAACCCGGCCTCTCGTTTGTTATCATTTCTTATTGGATAAGACAAGTCCAGGTTTTGAAACTTTCCCGTTGTCGCTGTTGAATTTACAAGTTGATAGTTTTGACTTGTTTTTCTGTCGTAATCTGTATGTATCCTTCGCTCGTTTTTTGCTGACTCATCACAGGAAAGTGTAAGCATTGAGGAAATATTCCATTGAATATTTTACTATTCTTTGTAATTTTGCTGTTTCTGACCCACCTCGACTGTTTTTTTAGTGCTGATTACATTTTGCTGTTTGACAAATTGCACAAATTTAAAAAATTGGTGACCAATTTAATAAAGGGGATCGGAAATCAATAAGAAATCTAAAATGGGCTCAGAATTGAGCCCAACAACTTTAAATGATTATCTTATTTCAGTTTTTCATCCTTTAGGTTTTTCTTACCTTGTTAAACAAAGGCAGCATCACTCAGGACTCCTGGAAGGTGTGCCGCTCTGATTGGGATGAATGATGCTTCAACGCTTCGTGCGCGAGGTTGATATGGTACGATTGCGTAACCAGAGAGGGTCATTGCCATTTGACCCCTCCTGACCTTCTTTTTTGATTGACCCTGGGTTTGGTCACCGCTTCAGAGCACAGGCAGGAGTATAAGGTCAGAGTTCAAAGTATCCTCAGCTGTGCTGTCATGGAAACAGCAGCAGTTGCTCTTCTGATGGTCAAGTTTTAATCTCAGGAGGTCAGGTCATTCATAGATCAGAGTTTCTGTATTTATCCTTATAAACAAACATCAGATTTATATTATATTGAGGTAACGGTTCCGAATTTGAGGATAATGCGGCCTTTGAATAACTTCTGATTACGTTTTTGCATTTTTACATTCTGTATTGGTGCTTTTAACACAAGTGTGTGTGTGTGTGCAGTAAAGCGTAGATCTTCAAAGTGCTGTGACTAAACGTTGAGAGTGCACCATTGTGGTCAATCGAAACACACCCGTGGTTTGTTTTTCCACTTCCTGTTTGTGACCGTTGTGAAGGGTTTCCTTGCAATCAGCGTTGCAGCAGGAGGGGGAAGGAATCAATACTTTCAATGTAACGTGTGGCCAATGGAATAAGGGAATGATTTATGTAGGGATGGTTACTCTCCAAATCAGATGGGATTTGTGTTTGGTGGCCGGAAGAGGGGAGGAGGGGTGTGTGTGGCACCAAGATCAAGAAGGACTGTAAAAGGTTAAAAAGTGTTACGCTGCTGTTGATCGTGGCACTACTCCTTTTTGTCTCTCAATCCCACCGTTATGGTGGCCCTGAAGTGCCAAAAACAATAACATTAAGAAAACACGACAATATTACGAAAACACATGAACATTAACAAAACGCAAACACAATATTAAGAAAATGCAACAACATTAAGAAAACGCAAAAACATTACGAAAAAGCACCAACATTATTAAAACGCAACAATATTAAGAAAGCAAAAACATTTAGAAAATGCAACAACATTACAAAAACATTACAAAAACGCAAAAACATTAAGAAAGTGCAAAAACATTACAAAAATGCTGATGTGTTGTGTTTTTCTAATGTTGTTGCGTTTTCGTAATGTTTTTGTGTTTTCCTAATGTTGTTGCGTTTTCGTAATGTTTTTGCACTTTCTTAATGTTGTTACGTTTCGTAATGTTTTTGCTCTTTCTTAATGTTGTTGCGTTTTCGTAATGTTTTTGCGCTTTCTTAATGTTGTTGCGTTTTCGTAATGTTTTTGCGCTTTCTTTATGTTGTTGTTGCGTTTTCGTAATGTTTTTGCGCTTTGTTAATGTTGTTGCGTTTTTGTAATGTTTTTGTGCTTTCTTTATGTTGTTGCATTTTCATAATGTTTTTGTGCTTTCTTAATGTTGTTGTTGCGTTTTCGTAATGTTTTTGCGCTTTCTTAATGTTGTTGCGTTTTCGTAATGTTTTTGCGCTTTCTTAATGTTGTTGCGTTTTCGTAATGTTTTTGCGCTTTCTTTATGTTGTTGCGTTTTCGTAATGTTTTTGCGCTTTCTTAATGTTGTTGCGTTTTCGTAATGTTTTTGCGCTTTCTTAATGTTGTTGCGTTTTCGTAATGTTTTTGTGCTTTCTTAATGTTGTTGTTGCGTTTTCGTAATGTTTTTGCGCTTTCTTAATGTTGTTGTTGCGTTTTTGTAATGTTTTTGCGCTTTCTTAATGTTGTTGTTGCGTTTTCGTAATGTTTTTGCGCTTTCTTAATGTTGTTGCATTTTTGTAATGTTTTTGTGCTTTCTTAATGTTGTTGTTGCGTTTTCGTAATGTTTTTGCGCTTTCTTAATGTTGTTGCGTTTTCGTAATGTTTTTGCGCTTTCTTTATGTTGTTGCGTTTTTGTAACGTTTTTGCACTTTCTTTATGTTGTTGCGTTTTTGTAATGTTTTTGCGCTTTCTTTATGTTGTTGCATTTTCATAATGTTTTTGTGCTTTCTTAATGTTGTTGCGTTTTCATAATGTTTTTGCATTTTCTTAATGTTGCGTTTGTGACGTTTTTGCGCTTTGTTAATGTTGTTGCCCTTTCGTAATGTTTTTGCACTTTCTTTATGTTGTTGCGTTTTCGTAATGTTTTTGTGCTTTCTTTATGTTGTTGCGTTTTCGTAATGTTTTTGCGCTTTGTTAATGTTGTTGCGTTTTCGTAATGTTTTTGTGTTTTCTTAATGTTGTTGCATTTTAGTAACGTTTTTCGCTTTCTTAATGTTGTGTTTTTGTAATGTTTTTGCACTTTCTTAACATTGTTGCATTTTCTTAATATTGTGTTTGCATTTTGTTAATGTTGATGTGTTTTCGTAACGTTGTCGTGTTTTCTTAATGTTGTTGTGTTTGGCACTTCAGGGCCACCGTACACCATACTCTGACTATACTGCTTAATCCTAGCTGTAGTATTATGGGACACACACACTTGTACACACACGCACACACACACGTACACACCAGGAGTGTAGCAGGTTGTGGACCACCAGCCAGAAACAGCATATGTCCGTCTCCTCTCCAGATTAATGAGACCATGTTAGTGTAAGCATACAGTCAGAGAGGATGGGATGGGGTAAGGGATAGGGAGGGGGGAGGGAGGGAGGAAGAGGAAGAGTGTAAGAGTCTCGCAGCCAGACTGAGCTCCAGAGGGAAGCCAGAGGAAGAGGAGAAGTAGTCGGGGATGGAAGGAGTCTTAGAAAGAGGCAGAGAGGTGGAAGTGTGGAGGCGGGAAACGGCAAGGGGAGCGAGGATATAACAACCCGTAGACAAATGTGTGTATATGTGTATGTTTGCTTTATTGCAGTGGCCCCACCTACCCCTCCATCCTGTTAAGGAGGCACAGTCCTGAGGAGGAGGAGGAGGAAAGGAGGAGGAGGAGGAGGGGTAGGATCCCCTCCCTCAGCCACGACACACACTCTCCATCTCGCTCACACACACACACACACACACACACTCTTCCCTGAGAGAGCAGCGGCTGAGGAAGTCTGGATAGAGCAGGGTTCTGCAGGTGTCCCACCCTCTCATCACATGCATGGAAGGTACGATCCCAAAGCTTTCTTTCTGCTTTTCCGCTCATTATTTATCCTCATTTTTCTTCTCTTTCTTTGGTTTGTGCTTTTTTTTTTTTTAACGTTTGGAGATCAGCTCTCCTCGTGTCAGAGTAATCCAGTAGCCTCTGCTGCTAATTTATGTGTTGCTCTCTCTCTCTCTCTCTCTCTCTCTCTAAGACTGAATGCATGCTTGTATTGTTGTTTACAAGCTCTACTGTAGCTGCAGTTCGTGACAACTTTAACTGAGTGGCTCTATTGTATTTTATTTATTATTTTTTTAAACTATCTTATCATCTGTTTTTAAAAACTACTTTTATAGGGGTCAAAGGTTTAGTTTCTTGTTGCATCATTTTATTTTTTATTGCTGATGAACTCTTCAGTGTGGATGGAGACAAAGCGTACGACGCATGCGTTATTTTATTTGTGACATTTTGACGCTGGCGTTCAGTCAAATCTAGTTCTAGTGGAAACACATGCTGCCATTTATCCAAACACACAAGGAGCGCTTGGGCTGAGTGTGAAAAGCTGAAGATTAAAAGTGAATTTAGTGAGTTTAGAGGTTAATTTTGCTCACATTGCTCAGTATTTGTAACACAATGATAATATAAGTAATAGCAGAGTTATGGCCATGCTGCATTTATTCTTTAGCTTAAAAATGAGATTTGTGGGTCAAAAAAAGAGAGAAATACATCAGGTGGGGGCAAAAAGACTAGTGTGTGTGTGTGTGTGAGAGAGAGAGAGAGAAAACAAGTTTTACATGCTGTACTACTAACAAGCACCCCCCCCCACACACACAAACACACACACACTGCTTTGAGTGTATTGCTGTAAGTATTCACACTTGATATTTTATAACCATCTACAACAGAATTTGCTTATATTTCTACTTTTTTGCCACATCAGCTACGTTTTGCATTTGAAATAATGAGCTTTATGCTGATTTTGCAGAGATGACTAAGCTAAAAACGCTCGTATTAGTTTTGGTATCCAGCATTTAGACATTTTTGGCTGTGGTCAGGACACAGTAATGATCTGTACATCATCATATTATTCACAATATGAAAGTGATCAGACAGTCCTTTTATTGATAACGGTATCCAGAATCTGTCCAGGCTGCTTCTCCCCTGTTTGGAAACCAAAATGGTGAGCATTTGTTCAAACAGACCTGACAAATAATCTCTGGATCCATCCTGCAAATCTGTTCCTTCAACAATATCTCCCCCTCAGCCCTTTCTCCGCTCCTTTAGGTGAAAGCGGCGTTCTCTCTCCATCTTTCAGGCCCATATTGACCTGTTAATAGTATTATCCACAGAGCGTGTGGCAGGGCCAGGGTCACATCCCTCTAGGGTTCAGATGGTCAGCCCTCTGGCCACATTTTGGTCCGAGATCGGCCAATAGGACCTAAGCTGTGGTCATCCTTCAATCTCGCTCCTTTCATGGTGGAGGTCACGCGAGTCAGAGGGTAATAAGTTTAACCCCTGGAGGGGTTAGGAGTCAGAGGTCACGCACAAGGCAATAGGGAAAAGGTTTTGCATCATCAATCAGTGGCACTCCTGGTTATAACCGTGCATATCGATGACACGTCTTCGTTCCTGCCAATCTGATTTACATGCATCGCTAAAGCACAATGGGACCACCATTATAATTATATATGTTTAGAATTCTATTTGTAATATAGAATTTGTGTTTTGTGAAAAGGCTAATGTCAGTTTACAGATTGAGATTTTTTTTCTTCATTTAATGTGCTTCCTGTGTACGACTTATAAAAGCCGCATGCCCCTATAAAAGCAACACCAACTTCATTTCCTCTGAAAACGAAGTGAGGAAGACAATGCATTCTGAATGCAGGGATCAGGTAAAATCAATATGGCATATATATATTTTTTGAGTTCTAAATTAATTTGAAACATGAATGCATTTAGTAAGATGTAGAATGGTTTTCTATGTGAGAAGCTGTAGCATCCTACAGCTTGAAAACAATGCTGCGGGAGCTGCTGAAATTGGTCAGTATATTGGTCTTGAAATGTTTTTCCTTCTTGGCAAAAAAAAAAAAAAAAAAAAAAAAAAAAAGCAAGGCAGATTTCTTAATGATGGTTTTGTCCGAATGATCATTGATGAATTTTTAGGTGTGGTCATTATGCATTCTCACAAGCACCTTTAAAAAAAAAAAAAACAACATTAAATTATTCAACCTGTTACAGGAGATCTTATAAAAATTACATCCCATCATGTTTTTTATGATATAGCACTGAAGAGGAGTGTATCCTTCCCTATAAATCTGAAATGGTGCTTGCTGATGTTTCAGCATCTCCCAGAGGTCTCCTCTCTCTGGCTGATGTTAGCGATGTGTCAGCATTAAGCCCGGCCTGCTCGGCTGCTGGGGCTGCCGTGGCAACCAGCCCAGCCTGGCCAACAGCCAGACCAGTCATGTCTGGCACCAGGCAACAAAAACGTGACAGGATCAAGTTTTGGAGGCGGGGGAAAAAAAAAACGTGTGCTCATACTGTACAGTATTGATGATGCATATAATCAACATATAAATTATGTCATTTTTTTTTTTTACATTTTCACCCTCTTTTTCTACTTTATTTGACAGTGTCCTGTGAAGGGGATAAAAGATGACGAGGCAAAGATCCCAGCTTGGACTCCAAACTGGATCACAGTTACATGGTAGGTGCTTTTGCCAGTTGAGTCACCATGACGGCCTGTTGTGCATCACCTACATGCACATTACAAACACAGGTTGTGGAGTATATCTATGCGTTTAGAATGACTACGCTGTGGTGTACGTGTGCACCATTAAGTGTGTGAGTAACAGAGATGTACATGTTGCTCGCTCAGCTATTGCGCAGACAGAGACCATCAATCACAAACGCCCGCTGAGCCGCATTGCTCTCATTGGTCCCTCAAGTCCCCTCTGTGGGCTGAATTACGCAGCACTTTACCTGCAGGGGCCTGTCGCCCAGCGCCACCATTTCTACACTTTTTGTCTAAACTCTGCACCATAACTCAGGCGACGCGGTGCCACGTCTTTCTGAACCATGATGGGAGGTTAAAATGTGCAGCGTAGCTCATAACTCTGACTTGTATATCCAGTCGGCTGCACCAGTTTGATTCTCATTTGCAGTAACGGTGATTTTAGGAACCTTTAATGTCTTTAATGAAGAGAAATTTAACAATGAGGAACACGCAGCTCCTTGTCTTTGCGTTGTGACATCACCTTTCTGTGCATTCGTAGATTGAACCCTCCTGTAACCTCACATTGCCACGTATGTGCAGTCCTGCTTGACATCTTGTTTCCCTGCATGTCGCTTGCTATGCAGCTCTGCATGCACCTCACACCCATATGCAACCACTCATTTCCTTTATCCTTACGCTTGACCAATACCATCAATAAGCACAGTGTGATCTCTGCCTCATGCTTGTCTTAAACCACTTATCCATGCGCTTTCTATCTTCATCCAAAACCTCCATTTTCCTTTATTTTTTTAAAGTTATGAACATCTTTCACTTAAATAAGCGAGGACTGCATTAAATTAACTATAGGGCAGGTTTGGGTAACAGCCAGGTGTGTTTGACAGGTGAGCGAGGAGGCCTTGGGGTTTTTGGATAAGAGATGAGGTAGAGTGCGCTGAGGGTTCTGTGCTTTTTGCGAAGGTTTGGGCGAGTGTGAGATAAGCAGCAGGTGGATGGTTTTCATGGCGATAACGGCAGGTGATGGAGTTGTTGGTCAAGGTCTTGTTGTTCAGACAGTTTGATCAGCTGACAAAGTTCACTTTGTACTTCTAGCTAACGTCCACATCAGGGGAAAAATATCCCTCCTCCCCAAAACCATGAGCTAACACTTTTCTCTGATTAGGAAAGAAAAAGAAGATAAAATATTAAGGCTATAAGCATCAACTGAGATGCATACAGATGTATTTTCTTCGATATGAGTGTAGACATGCTCCTGATGGGGCTTGCTGGAGTGCTGGGGTGCCTGTTTGTGGAGAAATGCTCTTTGCAAAGGTCACATATTAACCAAATGCTATGTTCTGATGTGGCCAATAAACCAGCCAATAAATGATCCTGTTAAACTCGCACTAATTACAATGTTTTGTCAAGGGTTGCGGCGTCAGAATTGAAAGAAATGTCATATACAGAGACATAAACTGTTAGCTTTGCCTTTATGAAATGGTTTCGTGATCAATTATATGGTTATGTGATGAGAAAATGATCGTATTTCAGTGAGCTGCTTAGGGTTAGGTTGTGGTTCTGCAGGTTTGCGTCCTCTGAGCCCTTTGTAAACCGCTTCATAGGCTGACATGCATAAACCCACAAGGATGGGTTTCCACAATATTAGGAACAGCAAATATCATATTCTGCTTTCCTGTCAGTTCAGAGAAGCACAGTGGAGAATCTTCTGCAGAGAAATTGGCATCATTCTTGAAATTCACTGAATGTTTGATGAAAACAGGGAAATCTCTGATCGTTCCAGCTGATAATAAAGATCTAAAATGAAATCACGAGTATGAGTTGAATTACGCACATCACAGGACATGATTACATGTAAGTATAAACCCACAAGAATCAGAGTTGGATACCTACTAAAGGTTTGTGAGGAATTACTTGCTAAATGTTTATAATATTGGGCGATGCTGCGTTTAGAACGTGTTTTATGTAATGAGAGAAGTTGATGAGATATCGAGGCCTGGTTGTGTGTGTGTGTGTGTGTTGTTGCTGTGTGTGAAAAGCAGGTGATGAACGAGGACGCTGAAATAGCCAGAGGTCTATAACGGAATGCTCCCTGGGAAAAGGCCAGCAGCCTTCCAATGGGCCTGAATCGACTCCCTGCT
The DNA here is from genome assembly GCA_014773175.1 of Lucifuga dentata. Classification (NCBI taxonomy): domain Eukaryota; kingdom Metazoa; phylum Chordata; class Actinopteri; order Ophidiiformes; family Bythitidae; genus Lucifuga; species Lucifuga dentata. The sequence goes on from VXCM01002287.1 coordinate 94,623, forward strand.
CATTTACATGAGACATAAATTCACATTTAAATGGCAGGAAATTGCTCGGGTGGCTGATACACTGGAGCATATGAAATTATAATTGTACCCAGCCTAGTGTGCGAGTGTGTGTGTGTCTGCGTGTGTGTGTGAAATAAGACTGGAGAGATGTTTGGAGGAATTATGCGCCCAATAACTGAGATGGGATGTAAATATGGCGAGGACAGTCTGTCTTCTGATGTGCCGTCGCCTCATTTCATCTGAGAGCTAAATGGCAGCCGTAGAGGGATCGCCAAATTAAAAGAAGAGAGAGAGAGAGAGAGAGAGTATTTTATTTTGAAGTTAGAAGTCTCATGTAAATTGAGAGCTTGTCTGGAGGGGGACTGGGGATTGGGTGTTTTGTGCTTTTATTCTGAAATCTTCTGTGGTTTGGTGCATTTAATGTCCTTGTGTATTATCATAAAAGAGAGAGAGAGAGAGAGAGAAAGAGAGAGAGAGAGAGACAGGAGTATTTTATTTTGAAGTTAAATAGAGAGCTTGTCTGGAGGGGGACTGGATATTAACTGCTGTGTTTTGTGCTTTTATTCTGAAATCTTCTGTGGTTTGGTACGTTTAGTGTCCTTGTGTATTATCATTTAATGCAGTTAACCACATTAATAAGTAACATGATAAAAGCTCATTTTAACTATATATAATCAGAGGTCTAAATATTCTACTTAAGTGCAATTTTAAGGAACTTGTATTTTATTTGTTTCCATTTTATACATTTACTCAGTCACATTTAGATTAACCAGAATTAAACTTATAAAATATAGCTTTTTTTCTGGTAAAAACCATATATTTCAACCTGGTTTCAGCTTGATGACACTATGAATATTAAACATTATCTCAAGAGTTTTAGAAAAATTGCGGTGACAAATTTATTCAAGAAAGCATGAAAAATCATGCAAATCTTGTGATGAAACACCCTTTTTCTCAGTTTTGGGAATTTTCATTATTTCATTCTAGACTCGACCGCTGGAGATAACAGGATGTTCACCCGAACTGACAGAACTTGTATCTCAAATTTTGGGGATTTTCTGCATTACACATGTATACAAGTTATTGCGTCAGTAACCTAACACTGTTGTTCTTCACTATTAGTGCTTTTACTTTGGAAACTAGAGTAAAGCTTCCTGGTTTTGCATATGTTGTACATTGCATAGCATTTATGGCTGCATATAGAATGAGATTCTGTATTAGATTGTGCAGTTTGGTTCTGTCAGACCTACTTTTTCTTCCACTAACGACACCCGTCTTCTGTCTTTTCCCTCCCTTCACTCTTCTCTCCCTCTTTCACCCCTTTTCTTCCCTTTCTTCTTTCTTTCCCGTGTACATTAAGGCTCCTCTAACGGAAAGACCATGACAAACAGACATGTCACATCAGCTCATGGAGATCTCAATTGTTTTTAAGCAGTGTGTGTCTCATACAGCCCCACCCTGCTACACACACACACACACACACACACAGCATGCACGTACATCTGCACTTATGTTTCTACTCACATTCACTGTTATCTTCATCTGTCTTCATTCCAGAAGTGGACTATCAACAAAACCGTACAATATGGCTCCCCAGGAGGCCCCTTATGGACCTGTTTGATAATTTGGCCTCCTCTCTCCATTGTATCGGCCTCTTTTGATAAATTTACCTCCAGCTGATGCACTGCGTCTGTCTTTTTGTTGGAGGAAGACAATTGCTGGTACAGTGAAGGTCCAGCGCCTTAATGAAGTGTTAAAGCAGACACGTTGGCTGCAGAGCTCAAAGGTCACGTTTTCCTCTTAACATCAGATGACAGCTAACGGAGCAAACAGCATTGTGAGGACGGAGACCAAAGTTCCTTTGATGATATCATTATTTTACTGTCCAGTATTGTATGCGTGAGTCGGCGAGGCGGAAAACGGAGTTTATAATTGACGTTGATGAGTCGCAGCGAGAGGCTAACTGAAGAAAATGATGATTTGTGGGTTGAATAGATGTACGTCGGTCTGCAAAGATGACCTTGACCTTCCAAGTTTAAGGGTTGAGATCCTCAGAAAAATTATTTACCGGAAAAACAACCTTGAATGGTCAAAATATGGGGACTCTAACAATATTTGTAAAATACAAAAAATATTTTTTTCCATATGTCATAAAGGACTAAATTTCAGTGATAGTGAAGTAATCAGTGTTAGTGTTTTCTTTGCTAATGGGTCTCTTAAAGGACTATACTGGTGATTTTGCATGTTTAATGTAATAAATACTGCCCACATACACATTATGTTACTGACTGCCATTTTCCAAAACATAAAGCCATATTTTAGTTTTTCTATTATTTTTGCCATATCTCTTAATCTTTCAAAATCAAATATTCAGGTGATACACCCACTTTAAAAATCAGTGTTTCACCTGCTAACACGTATGTCTGAATGCAGAACGCATGGTTTTAAATTTCTCGTTAAAAGCCATCTTCTCCTGGGACTATATTCCCTGGCGGAGACATATGTTTTCTTCTGTGCAGCTCTGTGTTTGACTGGTCGTGTTTGCTGTGTTGGATTATTAATCTAAGCACGTTTTAAGTCTCTGCAAGTTGATTTTAATAACGTACTGGAATGACCTAAAACCAATGGCAGCCTGGAAGGTATAAACAATTCTAACATTTAACGCTCTAGTAGTATATTTTAGGAAATTGTTTTCAGTAACGTAAAGTGTATGCGGGTTGTATATATTGGGCTCAAACATACAAAACCACCAGTATGGTCCTTTAATGCTGTGTCTCGTTTGCTCTTTTGTTAAGCTTTATTAAATCATATTAATATTAATTAGCGGCTCAAAAACAGGCTACAAGTGAAGACAGGAGGAGAAATACAGCATAAGGAACGAAAAGTTTTAGAAAAACTTCAAAAAGACTTCTTAAAACTCTTTTAAAGGCTTCAAAGAAAGCATTTTCACTGATAATCTCTATTCAAAATCTTTGGATTCTCCCTTTTGGGAAACCAAATAATCTGGATTACGAGCCCAGCTTTTGTTTGTGCAACTTGCTTCAAAATGAACGTGAGCCTTTATTGAGTTAGACTTTTTTGTTTGTTAATTTGGGGCTTGATATCAGAGGAGTTGCATTATTTTTATTCAAAATAATAGTGGTATTGCATGATATTTATGCTAAACTGTTGGGGGACAGGATGGGGGGGGCCTCATGATGTTGGGACAGATGGCATTTAGCTCTGGCTGTGCAGAGCTCAGTGGGACCCGAAGCTTAAGAGGTTAGGCCTGTCAAAACCACTCTGTTCATTCAGCACCTAACAAAGTCTGGACTGTCAGCCTGTTCCATTTAATAAACTTAAGGTTTTTCTTTTGTCCACGCCTGAGCAACACTTTGCAACTCGATGACCCGAATATTCCAACATGCACTGAGGCTCACTGGAAAGGATGGCACCTCTGGCCAGAGACTTTCCAAAATGTGGGGATGTCTGATTTATTTTTTTTTTTTTAGCTGAATTGAAATTAAGTTTGTAAATGAAAACGAACAAGGTTGAGTAATGGACACGGAATGATCACGAAAGATATTCCGTATATGCAGTTCAACATTGAATAAAAGGTAAACGGTGATATAGCATATAGCTAATAAATCTCGGCAAAAAGAGGAGGTATGATTCATGTTTTTGTCATCCTTTGCACTGAGATTCATGCAAAACATGAAGTTTTCGAATTATCATTCTTCACCACAAGAGGGCGACATACTGTAACATGCAAAATGATTCTCCATCATCTTTTGCTGTACATTTTCCACACAGAACACCTGAGACAGAACAAATTCTTCTTTTTTTTTTTTTTAATGCCATATTATGATCATGCAGAATTATTCACTAAAATAACGTTTGATTTGCCATCTTGTCCTCCCTTCTCCTCCATCTCTCAATTTGTTTCAGTGTTTGCCGGGGTCAACGGCTGCGGACTGGTGAGTTGTGACCTCAGCAAGAGGCCTGGGTGACATTTGACCTCTAACTGGGTGTGTGGCTGACCCTGGAGGATACAGTCCAACAATGGGAGGCACGTGCCTTGGCCTTGTCACTATGGTAACAGAAGATCTCTTGTAACGGAGGGGGGTAGGGTCGTAGCTTGATCTTTATCCTGATCGGTGTTAACCATCTGCTNCTCTTGTAACGGAGGGGGGTAGGGTCGTAGCTTGATCTTTATCCTGATCGGTGTTAACCATCTGCTGCCAATAGACTCCTTTAGATGTAACACATACCCACCACAGAACTGTGTGTGTGTGTGTGTGCATCATGGCACTTGAATGAGGAATCCATGGGCTGACTGGGTAATCTCTGCAGGCAACTGTGATGGTGTTCTATAGTCTCACAGTCACCTGGAGAGATTCTGCAGTTTGTCTAATATGACTTCAAAAACATGGACGCCTAAATTATTACAATTTGTTGTGTTGTGCTATTTCTGCACTCTGACCTAAAGACATATTTGACTGCATAAGACTTCAGAAAGCATAACAAGCATAGTAACATGATAAAAAAAACATAGATGGTTATGCAGCGGAGACTTTATTCCAGCAATTCACGTTTCAGCACCAGAGCAACAAAATCCTAGCAGCAGGCATCAACAAGACTTAATGTATTTACAAGCTCATAACTAAAAACTATAAAGTTAAATTTGCCTCATCCCTGTATTAGTGAGAAAAAAAGTGTAAGACACTCGGGTTTATAGAGAAGGAGCACTGGACCATATCAGTGTTGCATCATACTGTATATGACTACAAATGTTTGAATGGGGGAAAAAAAACGACTTTAAGTGTGATCAGTTTATTATATATAAGGTAACTTTAATATAAAAAGTATTAAATCACAGTAAAGCATTTAAATTAAGCCATAAGGCCATAATCTAGGCCTGCTAATTAAGTTGTATACATGAAGTTTGAAAAAAAAAAAAATCAATTTATTGACTTAATCCAAATATAATCAAAGTTTTAAAATGCATTTTTATTATTATTTTTTTATTATTTTATTTAGTTTATTTAAAAGGGACCATGCACAGAAAAACATTAATCTCCAACACAGAAAAGATGCTCTGTACCAGATTTAGCTAACAGCTAATTTCCATCTGCAGTCCCTGTGCCGGTAAACATAAAACAAAACTACCATTATATAGAGACACAACATCAGCTGTCATTACACACAATTACCATACACAACCACAAATTACAAATCAGAATAAAATGTCATTCATAGTCAAAAGTATAATTAATGTTGACAAGTCTGGATGCAATGTGCATGTAAATGTACTGAGTAAGTATTGGACACAAAGGAATTATATGCAATTTAACACAAAGTCACTGATTTCCAGCATTGAAAGGAATATAATTAATGACATATAGTCATTAATTAACCCCTAGTCCATTCCACAGAATAGAGGTCTAGTGTAAGATGAATGATGGACTTATAAAAAAGGTCATTTTTATACTTGTAGCATGATAAAATGTCACTTTCTTTGTATTTGTAGGGAAGTTAGTATATCACAACCACCTTAAATACTGTATAACACGTGACTCTCAGGAGCAAAGAAAATATCTCATTAAATATTAAAGGGCCATACCAGTGATTATGCATGTTTGAGCCCATTAAATAGTACCCACATACATGTTATGTTACTGCCAACCTTTTTCCAGCATATAAAATTTTATTTTAGTTTTTGTGTTAATTTTCAAATCTCCTAATCTTTTAAAATCAAATTTTCAGGCCAAATTAACATACACCCAAATTAACGTTCAATATTTCTCCTTCTAACATGTACGGTCATTTTAATTTCTCGATAAAAATATTCCTTTCCCGGAACTATATTCCCTGGCGGAGAAATACATTTTCTTCTGTGTAGCTCTGCGTTGGACCAGTTAAATTAAATAACTTAAACAAAAAATAAATAAATAAATAAAAAATAACAGCGTGTAATGAATTACATATCTCAAGCACAATGCAAGTCTCTACAAAATGATTTTTTAATATCATACTGGAATAAACTGAAATCAATTGCAGTCTGGAAGGTAGGAAAAACAATTCTAAAATGTACCGCTCCAGTAGCATGTAACACAACATATGTACAGGTTGTATTTATTGGACTCAAACATGCAAATTCACCAGTATTGTCCTTTAAACAAGTTGCTTTATGTTACATTGAACTGTGTTTTTGTCACGGAGCAACACACTTCCTGTTTCCCAATTTCATTATTTTTCAGAAACATGGTTGACCACATTATTTTATTCAAACTTGGTCTGTCACCTGAAAGAAGATGAGAGGATTTCACACTCAAACCCGAGTTACACGATTTTCCTGCCACGTGACACTTTTTACGTTTGACTGCTTCAAGTCAAAACAGTTGCTGCTGGTTAACAGAAAGAAAAGGGGGAAGATTGTTGAATTACAGACCTGAATAAGGGCGAACAGGTGCGGTCCACCTGGAAGCCGGTGTGTTTTGCACTTAACGCTTTGCCTCTTTGATGCTGATGTTCACCACAAACAGCTGTGCTTCTCATGACTCACCAAAGACATGCATACACCTCCACATTTCACTCTTTTGCAGCGGCGGGCCGTGCATTTTACACCTAGACCTTCAACACGATCCTCCTGCAATTAAATCACCTAATAACCTCAGCATGACACTAGGGCTATATGCTGCTGTTATTAGACATAACCAGCCCTTATTCACAGTGACAGCAACCTTTATCAAGTGGAATAAAGTGATTTAACACGAGGATCAACACCTATGACAGTTACAACACACTAACTGCAGAGACATGAATAGGATGTAGCATTATTACGCATTATGACAGGATGCTGCATCACATATAAACATGGCATAGCCTAAATCAGTGTCATTACCAAAGAAACAAGAACAAACTCACAACAACCATCACATTTACTCATACGACCAGCAAGTAAGCAAAAATGCTGTAAAACACAAATAACACAATCAGATTCAACAGGCTTCTCCACAGATTCCAGCCACATAAAAATCCATCAGACTTACCAAAGCTGCTCATCATCTGAAGACAAAGTCCATCCTCCTTTCTGTCTTTAGAAAGAGTTTAACGACACGGCTGGACATTATCGGTGCGTTTCAGTTCCAAAATGTGAAAAATAAGCGTTGCCAATTAATCCATTTCTTCTCCTCCTTCAGCCATTGTGCGTTAAAAAACAACAGGAAGTAAAAACAAAAACAAAAAATCTAAAGCACTACATCTAAAAATCTAAACGTCAAGAAAGAAAGTTTAAATAAACATTAATGCTACGTTACGTGCTAGCTAGGTTTACTTGAGTTAGCTAAGCTAACCGGCTCTCTTCTTCTTCTGATGAATTTCTGGCAGGCTGTTTAGCTGTTAGCATAATGCTGTACTCTGATGACGTAGGCCAAGGCCAGCTAGAAGGCCCTGACGTGTAAAAGAATACGCCCAACATGGCAAACTCAAAATCTGATTGGTTAAAGAATATGACAATCAACAACATCGTTCCATTAGCTTGAATAACAGAGGGGATTCACTGAGATTCTGAAGGCCTCAGGCTAGATTATTTTACCCAGAGACAGCACAGGTGGAAAATCTGATTGGATAAAAGCTCTAATTTCTATGAGCTGCGCAGCGAAACTGAGGGAGAGAGTAGTGATGAAATGACGTTAATAACAAAACTGATGGAATGAACTTTGTAAAATACATATAGCATTAATAAAATATATATTAAATTATAAAACCATAATTTGATGATTCTGACGATCTCTAGGCCAGCAGAGAAGGCCTTGCTGGCCCTGACTGCACACCACTGCTCTTTTGCTCATTCAGTGCAACGTAATATTTGGCAAATGTTTTTCTTTTCTCCATTTCTACACCCGCCGATCCTCCTGTCTTTTTCCACCCCTCCTCCACCTCTGCTTTTCCTTGTCTCATCCCCTTCTCCTTGTCTCTGCTGCGTTTTGGTGAAATCTCAGCTGGCAACTGTGAGTCGTTCACTAGCCGCTCTCACAATGGCCTCTGGGATTATGCTAAGCGCAGCGCCTCGGCCGCTCGAACCATCGACCAGCATCAGCGACGCCCTTTGGAGCGGAGCAGGAAAGAGATGGAGGCTCTCAATGAAGATGTCACTGCAATTACACAAGCGCGTCTCACGGACACCATGTCTGTCTGCTCTTCCTCCTCTCACCCTCCCTCCATCCCCCCATCCCCACTTTGTAAACATGTCTTTTCCACACTCTTTTGAAGTGCAGCTCCATCTCTTGCAGCTCGTTCATAATGCATACCCATTATGAATTTGCATGAATTCACTTTCCAGATGCTTCTGCTGCCATCTTGACTTACGATGATTTGCACTGTACAGTATCGGCTATTATGTTAGTGCTGGTTGTAAAGAATGATGAGAGTTGGTGTTGATGAGTGTGTGTGTGTGTTTTTTTTTGTGGATGGATCGGAGTGTGTTTTCTTGCCCCGGTGCTGATGTTGGGGGTGAAGGCAGAGCTTTCTGATGTGGATGATACTGCATCAGGAACTGATTGGCTGATGCTTAATAGCCAGCAGTACCTGATGCATTGCCTTCAGCATCGAAAGAAACGTCACAAAGTATTTCCTCTTTTTTATATTAAAAAAAAAAAAGTATTTTTCTGTATGATGCTTTTCCTAATCTAATAAAATAAATTCACAGCTTTTTCATCTCTTCTTTGGCAATTGATTTATTCTATTAGCCCCTTTAAAAGTATGACACAATGAAAGTATTTCTTTTAAAGGACATGCTGTCACAGATTCTTAGCAAAAACACTGCAAAAATCTCCACCTTAAGTCATTTTAGTCAGTTATTGAGTCCTAAAAGTCTTATATTCAGACAGAATAAGGCAGATTGCTGCATTATAACAAAGATCAAAGTTGATTTTTGAATATTCTGGAACAAGATCATTGGCATTTGAAACAGAAGCTAATAACAGATAAAATGTGACTTGATACTGGAGATTTCTGTATTGTATGCTTTACACACTTGCAACAAGACTGGAACTCTCTCACACACACACACACACACTTGTTGGTATTGGGTAATAATGATCACAGAGATGTTGTGAAACTAAGCTCACGTTTGATCTATCACTCTATCATATCTGGCACATTATGTTCCCCTCTTGTTCACTTTAAACCAAAAGGGTCACCAGAGGTCACACGTTAGCATGTTTTTCTTGCAGGCTAACATTCGGCTAACGGCTTTAACGTGCCGTTGCTTAGGTGATAAACTACCTAACTATCTTACAGGTCTTTTAAATTATAAATCAGTCTAAATAAATATAAATAAGACTATTTGGTCCTTATTAACCATGATTTTTATACGGAGATTGGGAGAATGGCTTTTAAAAAATTATGTCTCACACAAGTGGAATAATTTACAAAAGCTGGTAAAGTTAAAAAATTTAATCCCTTTTCATCAATTTAAGTGCCTTCTGGCCAGTATGGACTGATGTGGGTGTATGTGTTTTCTCTGATGTTGTTTTATGGCTTTTATGTGTTTTTATTGTTTTGTTTTTTTTTATTTATTGTTTTATAGGTATTGTCAGGGCGTCCTTATAAAAGAGAGCTTGCTGTCAGTGTCCTTTCCCCTGAATGAATAAAGGTTATGATGATGATGATGATGTCTAAAAGCGCTGTATCAGTCAGACCATTTCTGTGGAGACTTTCTCACACCTAGCGATGCACCCAAGGGAGACCCACCCACCCAGCCTGGCCTCTGTGATTTGCAAGCACAACCGTCTCATTTGGTTCCAGTGAAGAATAGCACCAAGGGGAATGTTCTCTCATCGTCTCTTTCATCAGCCTTGGATAAACTTAACTATTAATCTCAGTAGAATGTGTCAAAGCTGGTTTGATAAATCAAGCGCTTTATCTCAATGTTTCTGCCTTTATTTGTGCATCTGTTGAGTAGCTTGCCAAGTAAAATAAACTTTCAAATTTTTTGCACAGCTAACCGCCTGGGTAGTCCACATTTGCACAATTATTTGCTTGCATCTTGGAGAATTTATGCTTTTGCCATATTGGATCTGAAATTGGGTGCAGAGGAGAGATGAGAGGCTGCAAGTTTTCGGTCCAACCAATCAGCGCAGCAGCTGGTTTTACTGATCAGCTCACCGTTGAATTCAGCTGCTGGAGTCTTTGCTGAGGCTGAAAACCTGCAGATTCTCAGGCCTCCTTGACACCTTCATGACACTGCTGGACACTGACTGAGTCTTAAGATCCCAAATATGGAAGCGTTTAACTTGGTAAGCTCTGAATATATAAAATCTAGTTTTGGCCAGGAAAGCGAGTTTGACTTTGCAGCTAAATGGCACAATGCAAAAGGTTTCTGCAGTCCTGCACCATCCACACCCTCTGAGGAACGGTTAGAAGGTCAGCAGTAATGGAGGTAGTGCCAAGTCCCTCTGTCCACTCATACCAAGCTGTTGGCACATGTGCACACACACATATACACACTCACTTTTAATCACTTGCTGTCTCTTCACCCATGGGAAATCCAGGAAGCTATACCAATTCCATCATGTTCCTGATGCCAGGCATCTTGTAAACACCATGAAATGTATTAGAGGCTAATGTTGTGGTTGCTAACAGAGGTCTTCAACAGATGATGTGAATTTTTGCCTCCTGCTACACACACACACACACACACACCCTGAAGACCCTCACAGTGTGTCTGTATGTCAGCCTGATGGAGATTCATACTTAAAATATACAGAGAAATGGCAAAGTAGATATGATTAGTAGACAGCAAAATTATGTAAAAATCAGAAGATAGTAAAGCATCACTTTAAACTCAGGAGTTTTGCAAGAAAACTTCAGTTCAATAAGCTCATTAAATTCTCCATAGAGATCAAAGTTAGTTTTCAGGGAGCATATCTATGTTCCCTGGTTCAGTATTCTGTTAACACATTAAGTGTGAGTAAAAAGTGCATGTTTTACTCCAAAATGTAATTTACTAGAAAGTATAAAGCATAGAAAGTTGAAAGTGGATATATATCAAATACATTTACATATACATACATATACAGTACGTTTCAGAAGAGAAAAAAAAAACAAAGCGAAAAAAACCCGAGAAAAAAGAAAAAAATTAGAAAAAAATAAGTTAAACCTCCAACCGATTTTTTTTCTAAATATCCAACTCATTTTTTTTCTTCCATGTCCCCTTAGGGGCGTCGTTTTTTTTTTTTTTTTTTTTGTTTTTTTTGTTTTTTTTCCACACATGACCCCTAAAGGGCTCCGTAATAATCATTGTTTTCAAAGGAATAAATATTGTTTTGGATGACATTATGATCCATTGTCCGCGACTCATGTAATTCTCGGCAGGGATGCAGATTTCGGTACAACACCGGCCGTCGGTCTACAGAGGGAGCCACTGCAGCCTGCAGATCGTTTTCAGCTCCCCGGTGAGAGGAAAAGCCGGAGTTTAACCTGCCCGGTACACCGCAACATGCCACACCCCCAACATGTCACACAGCACCGACCGCATGTTCAGCAGAAGAGCTGCACACTGAAGCATCTACATCCACGCAGAGAGCCCAGACACCCACGTCTGCACCTAAACACACCGGAGACGCTTTCCCACCGCGCCAGGAGGTTTGGAGATCTGCAGGTAATTCCAGGTACGTCTCCAAGCTGCAGATCTACACGGTGCTCTAGTCGCCGATCATTTTAACGAATGTGAATGTTCTCTTAAAAAAAAANAAAAAAAAAAAAAAAAAAGCTGAAAGATTCTGCAGGGCATCCACTTGTTTTTCTGATTTTGCTTGTTTCAAACAGATTTCCAGGAACAGATGACCGAAACATGCGTCTGATCACTTTGAAGCATCAAGAAAACACTCCGTATCGGAGCTTTTAAACACACCAAGTAGTTTATTAATCAACGTGAAAAATGTTCTTTGCATGGCTGATTAACTCGTTGATTCCCCTGACAGTGACCGACACAAAAGGACATGTTTACGCACGATCTTTACGCATATTACGCGCTAATCCTGGAGAAAAACAGCAGAAAAACACTTCACTCAGTCGAAGTCGCAGATTTAGCTGGAGCCATGCCAACATAAACATCACGCCAGCAGCGGGAGATGTCGGGACTCGCTGTGCAATGCCATCAATGATGTAATAACGGGTATTAAAACGTGTAGGCTTGTCAAGCAAAAAAATGATCTTGCACGCTCAAACCGTTTGGGTTCCTCTGCAACTGTCTCGTTCCAGCTCAGCTCCGACGTCTGGTAGAAATGCTGGGAATCTGCGTGTGTCTGTGTGCGGTTTTTACACACGTTCTGTCTCAGGAGGCTGAAGAGCCAGTTTCCTACACGGTAAGTAGGATTTTTTTTTTTTTTTTTTTTTGCATGTTTGTGCTTTGTCAGTGCAGGTTTAACACAAAAGGTGGACAGATTATTTGCTGATGGACAAGTCTAGATTTATATCTTTCATTAACACTCATTCTTCTCCATCACTTTTTTATTTGTTATCTTTTACAGTGTACAGAAGGGTATGAGTATGATCCTGTCAAAGAGCAGTGCAGAGGTGAGAAACTGCCTTTCTTGTTACTTATCAACCTTTAAAAAATAAAAAAAAATTTAATCTTAACCTTTGGTGCAGAAGAAATCATCTCAGTTCATGTCTTTCTTTCTTTCTTTCTTTCTCAGACATTGATGAGTGCGCCTTGGTAGATGATGCCTGCAAAGGAGGGATGAAGTGTATCAACCACTTCGGTGGCTACCTCTGCCTTCCCAAAAGTGCTGTCATCTACGTCACCAAGGAAGGCGAGCAGGGTCCAGCGCCAGAACCTGTCCCGCCCATTCCCCCCGTCCTGCCGAGCATCCCTCAGCCTCCACGGGTCCACCCGGGTGACCGGAGGGGCTCACAGGGCACCCGGAACATCCGCTGTGCGCCCGGGTTCACTGCAGACGAGCAGAATTTTTGCAGAGGTAAGCTCAGCTGCCCAGGCACATCCAGCCCAACCCCCTTTCAACTATAAGATGGTGCAAAGTACAGTTATTATGACAGTGAGGCTTGAAAAAATGGCTTTCATTTTTTTTTCTTTTAACTACCATACACCAACACATGCAGAGTTCCTGTTATCTCAGTAAGTGGTGTTGACAAGCTCCTCAGCAGAGGAATTGGACTCTGTCAACGGAAACTAAGGGGTAATCAGAAAAAACGTCTTTGCATCTATTAAAACTCAATTTTATAATTTTAGAGAATATTAAACTTTTGACTTTCACCCACTTTAGCCTTCACAAGACACCCTAAAACAGGGCTCCCCAACTAGTTTTCCCCAAGGGCCAAATTCTATTTTTTTTTTTAATTTATTATTTATTTTTATTTATTTTTATTTTTTTATATTATTTTTATTATTTATTATGAATATCGTCAGAAAGCTTAAATTCTCCCAAACAAAATGAGCCCAAACATGACATTTTATGACCACGCGATCCTGAGATAAATTTAACTAAAGCACAAAATAGCCTCCGAGCTAAAAACCTATCTTCGTCGCTTCTCGATGATGTAACTTCCGAGGGCAGTCTAAATTTTAAAATGCCTCTCTGTGATTCGATAGCAGACTAGCAGAGGATTTGATTGATGGGTCAGTGGTCCTATCAGCTTTTACGTAGCCATGACAACAGGNGACTAGCAGAGGATTTGATTGATGGGTCAGTGGTCCTATCAGCTTTTACGTAGCCATGACAACAGGCATGCTTTTCCCGTGTGTAATATTCCACTGACAGACTGGAGACCTTGTGCTCGTCCCTATGTAGCGTTCATGATGTTTTATAATCACCATTTCTCAATAAAATGGAGATATATGATTATCTTCAGAAAGCTTAGATTCTCCCAAACAAAATGAGCCCAAGCGTGACATTTTATGACCACGCAATCCTGAGATAAGTGCGAATAAAATACAAGATTGTTTTTTTCCTTTTTGAGAAGTCATCTGAGGGCCTGATAGACAGGACCTGTGGGCCGCATTTGGCCCGCGGGCCACCAGTTGGGGATCCCTGCCCTAAAATGTGATTGTAGACTGGAATCTGTAGTATCCATATTTAATCTTGAGTCGGTAGCAGAGTAACAGTAAATAGTGTTGTGATATTTTGTTTAGAATATACTAAATAATCCCAATCAAACTTAGCTTATTTGCTTAAACTGGTATAAATTGTCAGATTTAATGAAGATGAATGTTCAAACTGAGCAGCGTTTAAACGACATCAACCTCAGAGAAGAAATGGATGGAGTTTCTAGAAAAAAGGATAGTTGTTCACTTGCCAGCTGATTGTCTGCACCTGTGCTAACTAATGACTTGTGAAGACTTGAGTGCAGGACAGACACGGAATGAAAAATGGCCTTGGATTTTTGACTGAGGTTGGAATTAAGCTGCAATGCGTTGTACTCAAAACTCAGAAAGTTTCAAGTCGATTTTCCCGAGATCCGATCCAAATGCATTCCAGTGCTTCTCCTCGGAAAAACATGGATGCCCACAGCAATCATATTTGCATGGCAACTCAAGAAGAGTTATAAACATCTTCAGATGATCTATAAATTATTTCTGCTATTAGCGAAGAGAAGCAATGCGTAACGTAGGTCAACTGATAAAAAAAAAAATAACAGCTGTTCAAAATGTCAAAAACGACAAAAAAACTTGAAAACTGCAAAGTAATGCAAAGGAAAATGACAGTTCAGTGTGCGCCGCCATATTGTTGTGACATCGCGTGTTCTTATAAGTTGGATGAAGGGGATCTTATCCAAGTTTCTGACTGGGAATTCTGAGCTGAATCAGCGTTTCACTGCACTTTTCCGTGTCAGAGGTCGAGTTTTTACAAGTTCAGAGTCTGCACACGTATGTGAATGATGGCCGCCAATCAGGGTCGGATTGGATCCTAATTTTTACCAGGACTTTAAGGTGTCGGGTTTG